>VZUA01072516.1:21074-33809 GCA_013401035.1 Horornis vulcanius
TCTCCCTCTGTCTGGTTAGTGCCTAAAACTTGGCAGTGAGAGAAAAAAGGGAATGTGACTCACACTGACAACTTCATTTGCTGTAAGAGACCTCAGTAATTGCTCTAACCCACTTACAGGAAAGCTACCCCTCCTCTTTCTCTCCTTCTCCACCCTTGGACAGACAGAGGCCACGCTTGTAACAGGAGCAGCGGGCTGCTCCCAGAGGTCAGGCTATCACTTATGGAGTAACCCGGCCTTCCTTTTCACTTTTCTTCTTCTGCATTTCAAGTTAACCCCTCACAAGAATTTAAAGCAGCTTCAGCTTAAGGGGCATCTTCCCGCCATGGCTTTTTCATGAACCTAATAATAAGCAGGGTTTGCAAAGGGCTCACGGCTCAAACGCAGCAGGGGTGAGGTGGCTGCTCCCACAACACGCAGGGCTTGGCAGCCAGCACGGCAGCTCCAGGATAAAGCTGCTGAGGAGTCAAACAATTGTTGCCTTTTCCTTTCCTTGTGGGATGGGGGCAGGGAATGGTAAATAGAAACAGGAGAAGAATCAGCACAGTGCCATACAGCACTCTACCAAAATATATTTTCATTTTTACTTACATAATCAACATGAGAGCAGCATTCATAGTGAGGTGGCGGAACAGATGGCAAAGACTTAGTTTTCAGCAAGATGTTAATTAACAACAACTTGGGTTTCTGCTAGAGAAGGGGGTTAGTTCTGCTCTAGCAGGGTTGAGATGGGTGCTTACTACATAAAACAAAACTCAGTTTCCCCACACAGGATTGTGAATTTTTTTTTCCCATTACATCCCTGTTACTTTTCCAGGATACTCTCTAAAACACGGCAACATCACAAATGCAAACCTTATAAAAACCATCACAGGTTTGAGTCCTACCAGTAGCTTGGGATTCTCCTTGCAAACACCTTTGAATGCTCTGTGGACATATAAATACAAAGAAGAAAGGCAAGAAGAGTCATGACTAAGAGAGTTGTGTGCAACTTACACTTCAGGTGAGGCTTGTGTCATGTGCAGCAGCTTTCACAGACATATGATTGAAACTAAAGCTTCTTAGCTGCTCTGCATGAAGTTCTCTCTCCTCTTTCCTCTATTCCACACACTTGGACTTCACATCTTCAGCACACTGATGCAGCTGAGCTGGAAAGAGCTGTCCCAAGGGGGACTGAAGCAGAAAGTAACTATGAAAGATATTTATTCAAACCACAGGTAGAGAATACACCCAGACACAATGAATAGGGAAATGGCACATGAAGCTGAAAAATCTGGTCTCTGTTTTTCATTTGATAAGATGTCTGGACATCCAGGCACACTGAACAGCACATAAATATCCATCTCTACCCTCCCTGTGCTGCCAGGTGATGGGAGACTGCTTTTTCCTGCTTTGCATTCAGCATCAGTGGCTCTCCAGAGTCACACGCCCAAGTCCTGCAGAGGCCTGTGGGCCACATTCCTCTGGGGATTACATCCATCCCAGCAGGAGATAGGGAAGAGATGCAGGCCAAAAGGGATGGGCAAGCAGTGAGGAGGGAGGAGTTGAGGGGAGCAGGGAAGGAATGAGCAATAGAGAACATCCAAATTAACCCAGGCAGGAGCTGGAGGGCAATACTGCAGGAAAGGGAGAGGAGAAGCTGTCACACACTTCATTATGTAAAATAGGGCAATAGGGCATCGAGACTGATCTGCCGTGGAGCTTGGAAATGAACCCATTATTCCCACATCTCAGCACTCATCCCTGTGCTGCCAGCAAATCTCTAACACCTGACAAGAAACATCTCTGCCCATTCTAGTGACACGCACATCTAGAAAGGGTGCTTTTCCATTACTCCCACCTTCTCTGTGCAGGCAGTAGATGGCTGTGGGTCTGTGCTGCAAGATGAAAATCACGCCCTATTCATTACCTAGAGGGAGTGAACAATATTTTTGCAGATGATTATTTTCTTCAATGTGTGTGTTTAAAACATAGTTGGGATGACTGAAAAAGTACATTATGAGAATATTGCAGTTATCAAGCCTAATTAAAAATGAGTATGTGCTTGAACTAAGAGTATCTGTTCCACCTTTCAGAAGCTACTTTAATTCAAAATTTCAGGTAGGCTCCTGTGCCTATTGCTCTCAACTACAAGAAAATACATCCTGATATTTTTATACTGAGCACAACCAACCTGCAGAATTGTCCAAGACTTTGTAGCCCACCAGTTCATGTTGTATTAAACCAGAAATGGGCCACAGAGAATATCTTGCAGGCATCAGATGGCAGAGATTCTTTGCAGGATGATTTTCAGAAGAAGTGCCAGATATCACTGAAACTGTGCTTAGGAGGTGCAAAGTAAAGGAAAGAACACCAAAATTGTATTCTGCTTAGCCTGTCCTCCTTTTGCCAGGGTTAAGAGGGAGATGTGAGAATCAGCAGAACTGCTTCTGTACTTACAGCTACTTTTTTGGGAGCAAAGAAGAGTGATGAAAACTCTTTGCAGATATTAACTTTAAAAATATTATCAGCATAACAAGAAGTTAACTCTTCAAGCAAAACCAAAAAGAGAAGCAACCAACAGATGCGTAGACAAGCACTGACTTCAGTGGAGCTGCAAGACTGAATTTGGCTCCAATTCTGTGAAGTACTTTCAAAGCAGGAACATACTGCATACAAATGAGCATTAAATAATTCGCATCATTAAGAGAGCTCTGAGCAGCTCATCTGGACTCTGAAAAAAGCTAAAGCAAATGAAGATTGTTTGAGTACCATTAAGGACAGTCATTAACGAGCACTAAGGCATCTACAGTATTGACACAGTGACCCATCCTCCTTCCCAGCTTATTTTCTTTATTGATTTGTAGAATTTCTTACACATGAGCTTTAGAGTGTGACAGAGCTGAGCAATTCATGTAGGAACAACCCTTAAAGCACTACACAATTACATCTTTTGTATAGTGGATCTTTTAATTTTGGTTTTAGAGAAAATTGGCCCTGTCTGTTTGGTTTAGATACCATATACAATTTCAACAATGTATATCAAAGAAGAGGCAAATAGGTACATGGATTTATCCAGGGTGACACAGAAGGAGCTGTGTAACAGAAACAGTCCAAAGGTTCTGGATGCCCAGTTTCCAGGTTGAAGCATTTCACTTGATCAGCTCTAAGCAGAGCTGCTGTAGCACTGGGATAAACTGTGGCCTCATACCACATCTCAAATGCTGGGAAACGTGGGACAGTGCAGAAGAGATCAGGTGAAGAACACAAGCTGTGCAAAGAACCAAAGGTACAGTGTAGTTGAAGGTACTCAGGTGCCAGAGCTGCAGGAGTTGAGAAGTGATGGAATACTGAGAGCTAAATATGAGGGGCAAAGTGCAAAGGGGGAGGCAGGGGCAGGCACCAGCCTACAGGCAGTCGAAGGGGAGCTGGAAGGAATCTTTAATGAAGGCAGAAATCGTTCTGGGTGACTCAGAATATTGGTATTCACAAAGAGAATTGAGAACAGGCAAAAATAAATAAAGCTGAAAGCAAAACCCAAAGGCCAAATCCCTCTCAATAGCCAGAACACTGATATAATCTGAGCAACCAAACAACAGGTCCTTGTGAAAACCTCTCTCAGGCTACTTCCTGCACACCAGCCTCTCTCCCAGGCTGGGGAAGGCTGCAGGCATCTCCCACTGCCCAGCCCAGGAGCTTTGCAGGCCGCTCTTGTGCTGACACCATTTTTCTGCAAAATGCATCCCAGGTGGTCCTCCCTCCACAACCACAGCCCTTGGCTTCCCTGTGACATCTCAACTAGTGCATTGTGTAATCTCACAAACTTCCCTGAGCAGCTCTGTGTGGCTTTCATTAGCTGCCAGCTTTTGTACATGACACAGGCACACACATCGGTCCCCGACAGACAGAAAGGCTCAGTAGTTTTATTTATGTGTGGATTTAATGCTAGCCAGCTTTGAGACCCTGCTGCCAGCGGCCAAAAATATATGCAGGCAGAATTTAACTAAAACTCCAAGTTCTACAAGTTTTACAGTGAAGCTGGAAAACCAGGCTAGTTTCAGTTTTAATTTTTTTATAAAAGTGTGATGACTTTTTCTTTCCTTTTTTTCCTTTTTAACTTTTCAATGAAGAGTAGTCAAAGAAGTTACAGTTATGTATTTTGGAGCCGAAATCACTAAGACTGAAGAACAGGAAAGACTTCCTGACAGTGAGATCTATTAGTCAATGGAGCAGTCTCCCAAAGGAGGTGATGGGAGCACAAGAAGTGCTTTAGCAGAGCTAAAGCCAGTATTAAGTGCTCCAAGTGATGCAGCCAGCTCCAGAGGATTGCCATGAGACACGGCCCTCGGCAAGGCAGGACGCCTGCCATTAGCCTGCTAATGCACATCCTGGCCTGGCCAACTGCTAGTGGGAATAGCTCACTGACTTAAAAGGTCATTAACAAGAAAATATTAGAAGACAATTTTCTAATGGCAGAGGCACCCTCTACAACATCTTCCATTACAAAAGATGATTATTAGTTGGGGGAAGAAACAAACAGTTTTCATTAGTGCCGGTATTAGGGCTTATTCATTAGCTCTTCCTTAAACTACCTAAAAGTAAAAATCACTAAATTGCTCAGATCCCCTTCATGTCTAAATTGCCCTGCAGAAAAGAGGCCTTCCCAATCTCTTGCTAGCATTACCAAGGAAATAAAAAAGTACAAACCACCAATTACAAAGGCTTAAGACTGAGAACACAGATCTACAATCTCTTTACCTTAGAAAGCAAGCAATACCAAGACAAATTGAAATGCTACAAATTCAGACAAAACCCAGCCTTATAAAGTTTTCCATGAGGAAGAACATAATTGGTGAGGGAGGAAGATTAAAGTATTTTCCAAATGTTTTAATGTCAGTACAAAATACAGCACCTGAAAAACTTTCCTTAAGATTTTCTGGTATCACTGCACTGTGCAGCAGGAACATTGTCTCAGTGGTTTAGCTGGTAACTTTCAAACACCTTGTATCTAGACTTTAAATGTAACCTTAATACTGAGTGCCTGGAATTTGATACTCACTTAAGTGTCCTGATCCATCAGGACACTAAAAATGGCACAGGCAACCAGTGCTACATCTATAGTAAGAGGAAGGTCTGTCCATATATGATTTAGCATTTCTATCACTCTGAAGAGATGGAAATCCTTTGGAGAGGGGACAGGGAGAGGGAGAGGATTACTGTTTGGTTTTAAAAGCAGACTCACCAATGCAACACCAAAACCTGCCTGCACTGTTGAATTTGACCTTCACCTCAATGGCAACATTTCTGTTCTTCAGAAAGACATGGGGTAGAAAGAGGGAATTGGCAGAGTCATCTCAGTGGCTGATCCATTCTCACATCTCCACTGCTGTCATGGCAGGGGGGTCAACAGGAGCAGGGCTAAAGCAGGTGTGCCCAAGGGAGCCTTCTGACAGCCAGCACTAAGGAGGACACGGTACCTGTAAAGACCAATGACCTTGGGCCAGTTAAGTCTGTCAGGGAAAACTCTTGACGTGCATCCATGCTCACCCCATGACGGTCATTCCAGCTGCTGGAACAGTTGTGTGGAATTAGCTGCATCAACAGAAAACAATTGGGTAAAATATCTGTTGTCAGTGGCCCAACTCGCGTTACCTGTGCTTGTCTGTAACCCAACAATTAGATCCATCGTTAGCAGCTTGGCTTAATTATAAGTTAGAACTTCTCCAAGCATAGACTTTGCTCAAGATTTTAAATGACTATAATTAATTATGCAGAAAGATTGAAGTGTCTTCTCATCCATTGTTAAAATTATTTTTTCCTTTCCCTGCATTGACACCAGAATGTGGTTTCATAAAGGAACTGGCTGTCAACTAAAAGATTAAAAAAGAGGCATCTCTTGTAGAAAAACACAGAGAAACACCTTTTATATCTTATAGAAAGAAGGCTTCACATTTTTTTAATCTTGATAAGAGATGCAAAAAGAAACATCATTCAAACCTACACTTGCTTAGTCCCACTCCTTATAGGAACAATTTATTTCTTGCCTCCCATTTAAAAAGCTTTTTACACCCTCCTCAAATTACGGTGTTATCAGAGATCTGGTATTGGGCACAGCTGGGCCCCAGCCTGAACCAACTGCTCGAATCTTTACCGGTAAAAAGCAAACTACACAATTAATGCCAGAAAAATGGCAACTTCTTAAAAGACACGGGAGGAAGGAAGGTGTTATCATGCAAAGAAACGTTTCGCACTCGGCTTTCCAGTGCCCACCAGCAAGATGCAAACATTAAGGGAAGGACACCACACGCAGAGGGCTCCCATGTGGCCACTGCCGAATTCCCGCACACTCTCCCAGGCTTTTCAGCTCGCTCCGGCCGAAGGCAGGCGGGAGCCCTCTAGGGGTGGCACACAGAGCCCTGAAGGGACATTGGCACCTGCTGAGCCATTCGCCTTTTCCATGCCCAGCCCCTCCTGCCTTCCCTTGGCACAGGAGCGCTGCCCTGGCACGTGCAAGGGCTCAGCAGCTAAAGGTCTGCACAGAAAATCAGGCTGGGTACAAGGAAGTCCCAGACTTTTTCGGGAAGTGCTTACTCTACAGCCTGGAATAGGATGTGGGAAGTCTCTTTTCTGTGGTTGGTTCAATCCTTGCAGGGAAAACAGAACATCACCTAAGTACAGATTGCAGTTCTGGACCACAGCATAGCTGGAATGTTTTCTTCTAGGCTATGCAAAAAGGACTTGTTTTTGCCTTACTATGTGCCTCAAGCATACTGTGAACTCTTGTATAAAATGAGCAGGTTTATCTTTGTCAAGGCTTGTTCAAAATAGATCTTTCCAAGACCTATTTCTATTTGAAGGCTAGGTAACAGCTGCAGCATTTAAACATTTAAATATTTTCTCATTCTAATGAGAACTTAAGATCATTTCCAAACAGCTCAACATAACAACATGAGAATGTGGCAAACCCAAACTTCAAAACATTTTGACTCCAGTAAAAAATCCCAAACAACACCCAAAACAAAACACAAGCATCAAAAAGCATCTAATGAGATATTAAGACTTTGCTGGAGTGCAACCAATAACAGAGTTTTTTAGAGATCCAAACTAGAAGAGAGCAAGAACAGCTTAACACTTTGAAAAAAACCACCAAGGTTATTTGTTTTGGTTGGTTGTTTGTTTTTAGTATAAGAAACATTGACCATAAATGACCCAAAGTTACATGAGCAAAACTGCAGTATCAGTTTGGTGAAACAGGTAAATACCCATTATAGTCTCTACACATCATTTACAAACAACTTTCTGCATGACATATTCAAGGTTATGCTTGATTTCTTAAAAAAAAACAAAAACACAGAGACAGGAAGATGAAAGCCTGTAATCTACACTGAATAGCAAACAAGATCTACAGGCAGAAAATGTTCTGTCTATCCCTCACCAAATGGCAGAGATGTGAAGTCTGCATTACTAGGAGAGCTCATATTTCTTAAAGTTTTCCCAGTCTCTGAAGAAGCACTTCTGCTCACTCCATTTCCCAGGTGGAGAGGACAGGCATTTCCAGGCTGTTGGCAGAGCCCTGCTTTTGGCTGGGATAGAGTTAATTTTCTTCCTAGTAGCTGGTACAGTGCTGTAGTTTAGATTCAGTGTGAGAATAATGTTGATAACACACTGATGCTGTAGTTGTTGCTAAGCAGTGCTTACTCTAAATCAAGGACATCTCAGTCTCCCAGGCTCTGCCAGTGAGGAGGTGCACAAGAAGCTGGGAGGGAGCATGGCCAGAATAGCTGACCCAAACTGGCCCAAAGGCTGCTCCTTACATTCACTTCCATAGGCTTATTGATTGTTTCTTGCTCAAACCCTTCAGCAACAGAGCCTGCAATGACTGGAATCCTGGAGCAGAAGGTTGGCTCTGAGCCCCATGTTGAACACATGGGTGGTGGGGATCTGTTGGATGAGAAGGAAAACAGTCACGAGTATGACAGCACTGCCAAGAATCAGCAATGCCTGGATTTCATCTCCAGTTAGTCAAAAGGAGACAGCAAAGCCAATGTTGGGCACAGCAAGGAGAAACAACAGTGATGTCCAGTCCTGTTCTCAACTGCAGCTGGAAGGGGCTCACACCTAGAGGAAGGCAGCACCCTTTCTTGGGAAGTGCCAGGGATTCCCATGAGCCACTGCAGTGACTGTTCAGCTCTGTGTTGTTATTGGCAAAGATCAGCTGTAGTTGCCTTTGGACCGTGGGGTTACCTGGCTGATGGATTCCCACAGCTGCTTTACAAAACCACAGAACAGCGGCAGTCAGCTGCTGCTTGTGCTCCCTGGTGAGCCCAGTGAATCACAGGCTGGAAAACTGCTGCTAAAGCTAGTCAAGCAAATCCCCAGCCCACACTTTTCTGGGAATTTGCTGCTTTTTTAGAGATTATTACAAGTGAAGTTTCACCCCTGCAATTCTTACTGTTAAAAAAATAAAATAAAAACAAACCAAAAAAAGACATTTATCACCATGAAATGGAAGATATTTTTAAGAGACTTGAGGTTTGATCTGAAGTAGGTTCAAGCCTGCCCACAACATCTTCACCAGAATACACCTGATGAGTCGTTATGGTTGTACTTATTCTTGCATTTCAAGAAATACTTTATCTGTTTCTCTGTGATGCAGCATTCTGGGTTGTTGCAGACTTTTATTCTCTTCTCTAGGATAAATACAAAAGCATTTAGACAAACTTCTTGAAAGATTGCATCCCTCAGTTCCCCTTCTTAAAGCTTGCCTTTTGTCAAGTCTCCTGTCTCTGTCCTGCTCTCCTTACGTCTTCCTCTCCTGAGGATATGAATGCCTGCAATTCACAAACAATCACACGGGTTAGCTTAGCTTCCAGGCCTTACTTGTATTTCAGGTTACCATTCCTCTGAGAACTTTATGTTCTGTAGTAAATTAGCCCTAACATACTCTGAGAATTCATTCTCCAGCCTTCTACTTTATTGGTCAAAGACCACTTCTATAACAAGTATGCAAATAAATAAACTGCCACCATGTCTGGCTGCAACAGGGTCTTTCATATCATTATCCTGTTACTGCAGGACACAGGCAGTACACCCCACTTAACCTGCATTGTCACTGTGGTCAGCTGGGAAAATGAAGGAACAGATCAAATCAAGGAATTAGAGGTACACAGTCCTGAAATGGTTTCAGTGACATTCATCTTTTCAAGTAAGCACACTATGTAATCCCAAGGACTGCTTCCTTCTAGTGCTTCCACTGATCTCTTTTCCTAGAAAAGCCCTCTGGAAGAAGGTAACATGGTGAGACAGGGACACTCAAAGATGTACAATATGACCTACATGAAAAAAGTTGCAACATGAGGTACTTGAAATATTAGAATGAAATAGATCTTTAAGAAAAGAAACAAACAGTGCTTCAAATCACTATACTTTATTAATACTTCAGAACCATCAGATCCTACAGTGGCAAGTTCTTATCCCCCCCCCACATTTCCAATCACTGTTTTGAAACAACTTCTTGCAATATGCAAATAGATACATGAGGCACTGTGTGAATACAAAAGTGACAGTACAAAAAAATCTCAACAATTAAACGTCATGCAATACATACATATATAAAAAATATGGTAATGTAGCATAATACACACAAGCGCTATTAAACAATCCATGTAAATGAATGTACAATATGCATAGCATTTAATGGTCAGTGACAACAGGTTTTCAACCTGTGCATAAAACCAGTCAGCTTAAATAGGAGTTTCAAGAGACTAGATCACTGGTTAAACCACAGCTTATAAAACCTGCTGTACTGCAGCTTTTCTGCTCAGGGTCACAAGTGCAGATTAGCATACAAAATAAATAAGGACTATGATTCTACAAAACTTGGCTAACAGCTCCTATTTCAAAGTCACTGGCCCTCTTACTTTCATTCAAGGTTCATCAGCCAACACAGTGGCAAGAAATGTGCCTAGGCAACAGCTCTGCTCTTGTGCTGTTTTAATACTGATAAGAAGATATATTTTTAAGTCAGCTGGAGTAGTTAGATGTCTTACTTACCACTCCTCAAGCACGAGACTGGCATTACAGTACAGGGCAGACCCTGAAGAATGGCACTGACTGAGAGGTCGCTGAGCCTCGGGCTATGCTGCTGCTCCCACCCTGAGTGCTCAGCCAGCTGGGGCAGGAGAGAGAGAGCTGGGGAGGGGAAGGAAGGCAGAAAGCTTTCTCCCCTACTCTCAACAGTGCAAATGTTTGAAAACACAATCTGCAGGAATAAGGAAAGACAGAGACAAGAACATTTCTGAAGTTCTGTAATCAGGGTGAGAGCTATTGTTACCTGAAATAAGCTCAAGTATTCCTATGGAGTAAGATAAAAATAACAGGCTTTTCCTCTTACATATCCAATACTGGTCCATGCCAAAGCAACAATTATTGTAGTCTCTTATCTTCCTAGCTGACATGGTTCTTTTTACACTCTTGGTGTTGCAGGCCTCCAGAGATCAGACCAAATTCACTATGGACACAGATGAAGTGAAAATTACAAAGTGGCAACTAAACTGATTTAAGAGCCAACAGGTTTTATAGCCTAAAAAGCAGCATTTTGGAGAGGATGACAATGTAAAAGTACATAGAAGATAAAGAAAATTGGGAAGAAAATAGGGAGGACACAGAGCAGAAGTGACTTTCAGAAGAGGAAGTCAAATGTAATTAAAGTAATTAAGTTAAAGGACTTAGAGTTAAAAACTTTATACTGGCATTTTTTTGTCAGTGTAAAGTTTTGACACCAAATAAAACAAATATCTTGCTATTATTAAATATACAGAAGAAAAAAAAAGTGGGAAAAACAGACCAAGAAAGCAGCACTAATCATGCAATATTCAGCTGAATACCCTTTCACAAAGCTATAAAGGGCACCACAAAAAAAAGTAAGTCTTTTTATTGCCCTGAGAAGGTCCCTGTAGGATCACCCTGGTTTCCTAGCTATTATCTCTTCATCCTTGGACATCCAAGAAGAACCACCATTGCTTAGATAAAAGGATAAATAGTTCCTGGCAGAAATGGTCACACATTCCAGCTCCATTTGCCAAAGCAAAAAGCCTTTTACCTGCCCAATGTATGGCCTCAAAAGGGATAAATAACTTCAAGGAGTGATCCACTACATCAGGAAGGACCAATGACATTCCTGTGCATGGAAATCCAGAACCAGTTAATCAGTAATAACTTCAGTATTTGATCTATTAATATCTCCTGGAAACTAGTAATCAGGCTTAATAGTCGAGAAAAAATTCAATAATTAGGATTTAGCTAGTCACAAAGCCCAGATATATTTAACTTTCTAAGGAGCTGAATGTATCTTGTCTCTTCAACTAAAAAGCACATAAGACAAAACTCTGACTGAGAGGAGTTTGTTATCAAAATAAAACAGACATTACAAAGCAGCCAAATTCATTTGCTTGAAACAGTGGTTTTCAGCTGACAGTGCAGTGCCAACTCCTCTAGGCTGCTTTTTTTCCCCATTGTTTGCATTCCAAGAAGCCTGAAAACGTTTCTTTTCCTATTGATTTTGTCCTCTTCTGCTTAACAAAAGCTGCATCTTGCTAAGTTTTCTATGTGGCCAACACAGCTGTCCCTTGTTTATTTTTGTGTGCACCAGCAGCAGTGTGTGCAGCTTGGAACACACATTAAACCAGGGACACTGAACAGCTTGTGAGCATTCAGGTCTGATGGGTCACACCAAAATAAAGGTTTAAGTGATTCTCTGGAAGATTTTGGTTTCCTGTTCCATGCAGAGATAAGGATCTGTCACAAGAGCCTACCAGCTCATTTTAAGGCATTATTTTAACAAGTGTCTATGACAGATACATGTTCAGAGGTACAGTCACTCCTTCAAATCTCCATTTGTTTACCTCTCAGCTGACATGACTTATATAAATAAAAACGGCTTTAAATTAAATAAAATCCAAGAAATATGTTAAGCCCAACCAAAACACACTCAGAAAGCATGAGCTGTCAATGCTGCAAAACAAATACTCCATAGGGCTGGCTGGTTGAGTGGCTCAATTTAGTAACGCAGAGAGGACCAGCCTTTTGGTTTTGATGCTGTTTGAAAGGTTATGATGAGCCTGGCAGAAACCCCCCTGGTTTCCAGCACTACTCAAATGCAACCAGACCTGCTATAAATTTGTGCATAGGGAGAGTATATAACTTCATGTACATTGTGAAGTTTTGCATTTATTTGAAAGCTCATTTTTCTCCTTCTCCAAGCCTTCCTGGGTGGTGTTCTGATCATCAGAAGGGTTTGCTCCTCAAAAACGGGGAATGGACCATTTTTTCCTTGTAGCAATCTGTCTGAAGGCACAGGCCCAATTGCAAAAGGGACAGTAATAGAACTAAGCAGGGAAATTTAATTCAGGCTTAAGCAGAGCTGAATTATACATGAATCATCTTCAATCTACTCTGTTGTGGCTAACATCCCCCCACCTTCTCCCTAAAGCATTTGCTTGATACTTCAGTACTATAAGATTAGAAACAGACAATGGCTGGTGCTGCACATTAAGTACCTGCATCCACAATAGTTTAACCAACAGAGTCAAACTTGCACTAAGAGTAGAGCTGGAATATTAACTTAGACTTAATTGTCTGTGCCCTTTATAGGTTGAAGGTATTTGCTCAGCTTTTCTGCAATGTCATTTACAAATACCATTTACAGAAGTTCTTAGCCACTTGTTTTGGAAACGCTTTTTTTTTTTTTTTTTTTTT
>VZUA01072520.1:8789-24033 GCA_013401035.1 Horornis vulcanius
TCTCACTTGGTCTATTTTAATTTTCAACCTTCAGCCCACATGGAGCACTTATCATTCTCTGCATCTTGAGACAGCAGCAAGGCACACTGACATTACCTTTGAAAGCACAAATATATAATACTAAAAAAATATGCCTTTGTCTAGCCAAGGAGGCACAGAGTTCCTACAGAGCAACTATAAAACCCAGCCATCATAAAGTAGAAGGAAGGAGGTGGCAGAATTGTTTCTTCCTCCCTGGAGATCTGGCTGCCATGAGGAATTGCATATGGTGCTGGCACAGAGAACTTGCTCCTGAGTTCAGCAGCTGAGTGTTTTCCCAGGACCCTCTGCTAAGAGGCTTTCCCATACCACTGGTTCCTAAGCATACACACTTCCCTAAGGAGTTTCTGCAACAGGGTGACAAAAATAAGTCTGCAGTCTCTGGGTTCATCCAGCCTTGTGTGGGTACAGGCATCTGTTAGACAATGCCTGGGGACCACGGCACAGGAACTGCAGCAGTGAAGATCAAGCTGACTCATAGTTCTTTGGCTTTGGTTTAACATATAATTAATTAATAAATAAATAAACCAAAATCTGAACCTCCCTTCAGTCCACCAGGAAAAATCCAAGCATCTGCCTTCAATTCCCCAGCGCATAATTAATACAACTTTATTATACAAGTAAAATTATAATGTTTTCTATATGCTGTGTGTGTGAAGATCTGTTATATGACCTACATCACTGCAAATCACTGACTGCTGGGAGTATTTCATGCTATCACCCTTTGCCATCGGCCCCCAGCGAATGAGTCCTGACCTTTTATTCAATTGGTCATCTCTGCCCTCACAAGCACCAGCAAAGACACAAGAACTGAAGCTTAAGCCATGATCTGTGGAAAAGGGGTTGAAAATTGGACCTCAGGAAACCTAAAAGCTCATACAACTGCCCCCTGGGCTACTGCAAATACAACTAAAAGCAGCTCCAGGCAGGGCTGGGAGGACAGAGATGGGATGTGCTCCAAAAGACCTAAGTTTGCTCATACTGGTGGCTGCATCATCCCTTTTCACACCTTCAGGCTTTTTTTGGTCTGCTACTATAAATACAGACTGTAAGAGCTATGAAGGCATTGTTCAAGTAGTGGGAGCCTGGTCCTATGTGTGATCTGAGGTTCCTCTCCAATTCTGCTCACCCACACCCACAAAATTTGCCCTTTGCTGACCATTTGTGACTGCAACAGTGTTTGAGTAATGCTAAATGTCACAATGCTGGTAGGGGTTTTATTTCTTTCCCCAGTGGTTTGGGAAAAGCAAGAAAAGGACAGGTGATGTGAACTGGCACTGTTGAAGATGATCCAGTCTAATAAGATCATGCAAACTTCCTGGCTCTTGTCATGACCCCATCTGTCTGGTGGGCTTCGAGGTGGATTAAAGAATTGTGTACAAGCTATGAAAATAATCCCCCTGAGGACACAGTCATTTGGAAGAACTACAGAAAATCTTCACTTTTGGACAAGAACCTCTTTCAGAGTTCTGGTGGTTTGAGGTTTGGCTTTTTTTCTTCTTAAGGGAGCACAGAACCACAACAGTATCTGCAGTCAGAGGCTCTACTCTCCTCAGATCCTTGGTATGACAAAATCCCCTTTCCTTAGAAGAATAACTTCAGAGCTTAAACTTGAACTCTGAATTTTTACAGTCTTGCCAATATTTTGAGATCTCAAGCATGATCATGTACCTTCACAGGAGCCTGGCAGAGACAAGCTGCCAGTTAGATTTTGAACAGGGGTAATGTGCTGATAAAGCTCCCTCTTCATTTTAGGGGAGTAGTGGAGCTCACCATGTCTTGTTTTTCAGGGCTCCTAAGGAACATCCAGCAGTCTCTCACTCTTATACATCATTCACACCTAACTAGAAATAAACTGCTGCTTGGTTTCTCCCTTAAAATCCTCTTATTTTCAGAAAGCAATACCCTGAGGACCACATATGTCCCTACAATGAACCTTCAAGGCCACAGCATGGTGTAGTGGGTACGGTTCCTATACAGTTGTCATTGTTCCCACAGAGGAACCTCAACTAAAGAAACAAAATTAAATTAAAGAAATGAATCAAGCATTTGCAAAAAGCTTTTTCTAAAAATGGAAAAATCCCACAGAAAACCACCATCTCACAGGCCAAACCAGCCAACTTTAACCTGAAGCATCACTCAAGCAAAAAGATAAGCTGCAATGGTTTGTAATGTGAGTATATTAACACAAGATAAAAATTCCTATTCCAACAGCAAGGAAAAAATAGACCTCAGAAGACTGAAAGTTTGTTAACTTAGCCTCACAATCCATCCATCCTTAAAAACCTACAGTAGAGCTTGTCTCACTCTTAATCAAGTCCCTCCATCAAAGGCTGCTTAGGCTCTAGGATCTACCATTATTGCCTTTCAACTCTAGACTTAAGATTAGGACAGAGAGGATGAAGATCTGCATTGACAGAAAATACATTTGAGGTTAGTATTTCTTGCCCAAATGGAGAGCTTCCATAAAGAAGCTGTTCGAAGTGGTGGCTGCTTTTCCACAGGCTTTATTTCTCCTTTCTTCCTCAGTTTTGATCAAACTCAGGACATACTATGTCAACTCCAACAGGAAATCTGAATTAAGCTAAGTCCAAAACCCTGATCAGCTATGAAGTTCATGTAGTTGGCCTTTTTTCCCTCCCTTTCAAGTGGTAGCATGGTCATAAGACAACACCAATGTCCAAGGTCATTGTGAAACACACAGCCGATGGCCCAGGCTGAGTTTTATAGGGTGACAACTCCACACCATTTTAGGCAAGTGTTTTATTCTTTATTCTAAAAGTATACACTTTAAGCAAGTGTTTTATCCTTTATTCTACAGCCCCAAAGGAATTGTTGCTTTTGCAGGGCACAAAATTGCAAGTTCAGGGAGTATTCTGATAAACACAATGAACACTGACTTCATGAAGTTCAAAGGTTTTCCACTGTACCTAAATGTGAAGCGTGCTCTCTAGGTCTAAACTATCCCTTTTCTTAAACCCATGGAGGCAATTTACCTCCTAAAGTAGCCACTTTTCATCCAGTAGCTCAGAAGAGAACACGCAAGATATCTCCGTGAGCTGTGTGGGTGCCTGACACAGCTCTGACAAGCACACTTCAGACAGCCCTCTTAAGATAAGGCTGCCATAGCTAAACGAAGCAGAGAAAAGGTATTTACTTGAAACAGGTTCTATTCCTTTGACAACATCCCACGATATGAACTTTGCTGCTCTTGCATGGTCTGGAGCAAGGGAAGGACTGGCATCTCCCAGCCACCACCAAGTGAGTGTGGGAATGCAGCGGGAAAGAAGGATGCTGTGCTTGGCTGGGCTGGCATTCCCTCCAGCCAGAGTGGGCTCGTAGGCTGGGTACCCACAGCACCACGTACTCTCTGTGCCTTGCCCGCAGCAGCTGCAGCGCCAGCGGACAAAAGCTCCCACTACCTCTCCAAAGCTGAATTTGCAGCAACACGTTGCTCCTTATGGAAAAAACCACAACATGCTCATTTCAAAGTAGCCAGCTGGTGAGGAACAACAACAGGGAGAGAGGGAAAAAAAACCACAAAGCACTTAGCACCACTTCCCTTTCTTTCTCTCACACAGAGTTGAGAAGCTTATATTAATTGCAAAGCATGAGAATCTGAACAAACACTCTCCTTGGGCAACCAGGGCCAACCCCAGGAAAATATTTGCATCTATAAGATGTGCAAGTTGTGCAACCAGCAAAATATCAAGACAGAGAAGGCAGGGACCTTTCATTAGGATCTACAGAAACTCGTAACTCTGTAGTGCTGACTCAGGCTAAGACTAGTTACTTTAGTTTTCTCTCCCTTGCTCTAGCCTTCACAGGGGAAATAATATCAGCCAAATTCATATCCAGTCTGAAGCCACTAGACAGTATTTGCAGAGCTGAATCAGAAACCAAACCAGCCTTTGGTGGACTACTGGAGGGAACTGGGTTTCATGCAATGGGAGTTCTCTTCCCACCCTAAAGGCAAAATCTTAAGGAAGTTCTCGATGGAATAAGGTTGGGTTTACCGTGAACACAAAAGGTGACTTGATGCTATTACACAATTTCCCATGCCCAAGGCTTGATACGGCCTTGTCTGCCTAGATTTAGTTACATATATATGTTATTAGGGGGTTAGGAAAATTACTTAGAAGGTCACATAGTTACAAAACCTTTGTGAAAGGGATGGATGGAGGCATGGATGGATGCTGGTTTCTCCCGCCTGCTTTCAAAGACCCATACGTGCGTCTGTTCAACCAGGAGAGCAAACAGCTGAGTGACACTGCTGCAAATCTTCCAGAGACCTATAAACCATCTCCTGTTGACAAGGCAACCAGCCTGCTGTCAGTGCCAAAAATTAACAAGTAAAAAGTACTGTTTTGTCACTGTGCATCCAGCTAGCAGCAGGTTGATGCCAGCAAAAGGTTGGCCCTGAGCACATATCTAGGAATGCACAGGAGCTGCAAGGACCCGATGCTGTGCCAGGTGTCTCCCTGTTGGGACACTCTTCAAACACTGTCAGATGTTTACTGTACTAAAGGTCAGAGGGAAAGGACAACAAGGAAAGTATCAGAGAAAAAACATATGGTAACTGCAAGCCCTGATATACCTTCCTTACTGAATTAAAAACCTCCTCAGGGTTTCCATACTTGCCCTCTCTGTTCCCTAAAAGCCTAAGATGAAAAGTACAAAAGTTTGTAGTGGACACGTGTAGCCAGGAAAGACAGCAGGGAGAGATCAGATGCACTGCGAAGTGAGGAAAATACCACATGTAATGGAATATAAAGTAATGTTTTGCCTTTTTCTGTAGCACAGTATGTGTGTTTCCCACCTAGGACTAGCCAGAAATTTCACCTCTAATAGACCTCCCCTATTGTAAAGTTTGAAGTGACTGCAGCACACACACTAGACAGACTCTCCAGACCAGCATTTAATAGGAGTCTGAAGTGATGGGAAGTATAGCATGAGTATCAAGAGCAACAAAAATTGGGGTATAAAACTGACTCTTTTTTTTCTTCAGGGTTGTAGCATTGAATCATGTTGACAACACAGGCATGAGATGGAGGGTAAAGACTCTGACATGGCACCATCTCTTACTGAGCAGGCTTGCAAACAGCTGTCAGCACAGGGACTGAGGCTGAGTTCAAGCTCTGTGGGCGCTTGCTGCGGACAGGTTTCTCACTCCCAAAACTCCCGGTATACTGCATTTCTGCCACCGGGCTAATTCTTCCCCAGCAAAAGGCATGATGGAACAAGTGCTCCAAATCAAAGGGGAAACTCAGCTAGTCAAGAAAATCCTCCCCAGGCTATCAGGCTTTATTCCTTTCAGTTGGCTCAACTTCATTTTTCTAGTTCCTTCAAGAACAGCTCTAGGTCTCCTCCAACCTGCTCCCTGCAGACCATGCCAGGGTCTTCAGAGAAACCATGAAGGTTCAGGTCAAATGGGATACAATCTACAGAAACTCACTGCACCATCCTCAAAGCCACAATATGGCATTTAGCAGTGCTTCAGTTTTAGGAAAAAGGCTCTCTTTCCCCTAACAGAAAGAGTTTTACCCACCAAGCCTGGAACATCCACACATGCGGCCCTTTTTGAGGCACTGGAGGGCTCCTGCTGCTATCACCTGCTGAAGTCCCCATGCCATTGTTTCAGTTCTAGATTTAGAGGTCTCACATCTTTCCCCACTCCAATACAATACGTGTTTGGGGACTTGCCCAAGGTCAGGAGCTCCTGAGAAGTACCCAAGTAACCCCTGACCTATGTCAGCAGCTACTTGGCCTCAGTATGAAAGGATGAGCCAAGGACAAAACTGTTCTATCCATACCTACACTTCCTGCCTTCACTTGGTTAAAATATCCCTTGGTCCAGAGCTGGGACAGGACTGAAGCTCTGCCCTAGGAGCACCTCTGAGAGGTGTTTAACTTGGTGTTCCAGCTGCTGTCTGGATGACATCCCTCTTCTCCACTCTTGGCCAGCAAGGAATCAAAGTGAAGAGTAGCTTCTTGACCAATGGAAGATGAACAGCTTAACAGATCAGACAGCCCAGGACAGACAACATTCAACAATCTTGCCTCATTTTTGTGCTACCCAAGCATGCTCAGTGCAGCTAGTCAAGGTGGGGTTCATCTCACCTACAGCACAGATATGTCCACAAGAGCCCATCACCCAGATGTCTATCATCAATGAGCAGACAGGCACAGTCTGTCGGATCTGTTTCAGGCATCCACCTACACTATGATGAGGTGGAAGTGCACATTTCCTCTGCTTCATGTATGGGGGGACTGAGGGACTGAAATGTTCGATGCCAGCATCTGGACAAGGCAATGGCATCCTGATGTTCCCTACCTTGCACTTTACTGGTAAGCTTTTCAGAAAGAGACTATCTCACCCTCCACCTAACATGAAAGCATTTCAGTCCCCAGGGCCTGAGGGTAACACTACACTTCAAGTGGGAGAGGAGAGGCCCATGCCCTTAAGTGTTTACCATCAAGAAAACTTCACAACACCTTCCCTGTAATGATGTTCCAAGTGGATCCAAATAATTTCGGGGGATGGCTGAAGAGAAGGCAGAGTTGCAGGTCTCAGCCTGCCTTTGTGTTAGCAGGTGAAGAAAGCAGAACATCCCAGGCACCAAACACTTTGTGCCGTTGAGAACCCAGAGAGCCTGCAAGGCTCACTTTGTGCCTGTCAAGAGATGCACTATGACAGGCAGGGAAGGATGAACACATGCAGCAGGGCTAGGTCAAGGACATGGGAGAGGACTGCAGTTTCTTCTAGTAGAAACTTGGGATTTACAGACCAGCCTTGAGGACTCTTCATATACATTCCTTTGGGGCAGGTAACACAGGAGCTTGATGCAGACTCCTGCAAATTAATGAGTCTAGGGGCAAGAAGCCAAAGCAGATGGCACACGTTAAATGGAGCTGTCATGCTGCTGGGCTGGCCAGGGGAGAGATGGAGGAGTTGTTCTGAGATTTGTGAAGCCATCAGCCCTCATGCTACAGAAAATAACAAAATTAAGCTCCGACGGGGATTGCAGGCAGAATAACTCCCCTGGTAACAGGATGCATGGGGGTAAGTTGCTACAATGGGCCTTTAAATCAAATAGGGGGGAAAAAAACAAGCATAGAAGAGACTGCACAACATTCACCCAAGGTAGGACTGAACTGAAGGGTTCAGAAGAAAATGAGAAGTTTAATTCAGCTCCCTGAAAGGGTGACTTACTGTTGGCAGAGCTTTTTCTTCCACCCCAGCACTCAGTTGTCACCAAGCTCACAGGCTCCTGAGATTTTAAACATTATCTCTTTGCATTCTAATCCCAGCAGTATTTGCTCCCAATGTCCCAGCAGAGCAAGCCATGCTGAGAAAGTGTGACTGCTGGTTGTCCACCTCCACGCAGCAGCTGCCAGTCAGTCACATCCCAGTTCCTCAACTCAACTCCTTTGATTATTTTGATCCATTCAGGTGGTAGTGTTCTTTTTCTCCTCCTCTGGGATTTCTTCTGAAATTGCTCTAAGCTGCAAATTGAATAAACTAATTCCAGGTGCAGAGACTTTGAAACAAAGGAGATGGAAACCTGAACTGACCTGAGAGATGCTGCACTGCCCACCAGCCCAGCCACTGCAGTCAATAGAGTTCAACCAACTTCAGCTGAATCTGAACTAGACCTCACAACCCTGCTGCACTGCAAATGCAGGGCTTGCCAAAAAACCCCCATGTACTTAGTAGCATGCTCTGAGAAAGCCCAACCCTCTCCTAGGCACTCAGCTTCCCACCTCTTCACAAGGAGCGCACTTCAGATAAGCAACTCTATACATCTTCTTTTTTAAACTGCACATCTTTCACTAAAACTCAGGAGCGCTTTCCTTAGTCTTCACAAGAGCATCTTTGTTTTTCCTTTCCAAGGCAATTGCCTTGTTTTTCCTTTAAAACAGTAGAAATTTCAAGCCAGCTTTTACAGCTCAGTTTGCATCCATGGATCGGTGACTACAAAATCCAACTAGCTGCCCTGGGCCTTTATGAATCCCCAGCCAGGGACCTGCACCTTATGGGCTGTAATCCTCCCCCATCTCCGAAGCTAGCTAGTATCAGAGGCTCTTCCCTACCATCTCCCTCAGAGAATCACCACCAAAACCTCCCTTATTGCCACGGCAAGGACTCAGCAACGACTGCCCTGTTCAGACTATTTGAACAGGCTACAGTCCCATTAGAATCAAAGGAGGAAGACAAACCTAAATCCCAGGAATTACACCTCTGCATGGGTGGCTTCATCTCAGCAGCCTCCCTTTGCTCACCTTCCATCCTGAAGAGGTTTATCATCCACTCCACAGTTGCTCTGAATTACCCCAGAGGTGAGCATATTTCAGCAACAAATTAAACTGTCACAATACATTCCTTTCTACACTGTTTTTTAAAACATGTGAGCCCTGGCTGCCAGAGAATTGTTTTGGAAAGATTAGATTAGGTGCCTCGGAAACTGCTTTGGAAAAAAAAGTAAAGGATTTTTGGTTCTTGAAGAAACCCATTTTTATTTTTTTTCCCTGGGAAGTTTGTTTTACTTTTTAACCTCAAATTTTTGGTCAATTAACTGCATCTTGTTTTTTTAGATCTTTCAACAAAAAGTGCCTCGGTGCAGATGACCAATAGGGAGATGGCTCATTTTGCAATCATCTGCCACCAACAAAAAATTAAGATCCTAAAGCCCTCTGATTTTAAAAACAATCCCCATCCAGAGGCCTCCAACATTTCTATTCAATTGACCAAATCTTCTTACTGTTTTTCCAACTCATAACAAGACATTCAGTTTTACCAGGGGGTGTCTATCTATTTCTTTGGACACAAACCCCACTTACAGCCTGGAAGACTGACATGCAAAGGACTGTCACCCCACTCATATCACTTCTAAGTCCAGCCACCTAAAATATTAAAATAACGGTCAAGACAGCCTTGCTTGAAATGATAAAAGGAAACCAAGCCCCACCTTCTCAGAGTTCATTGTGATAAGGAAGCATTTCTCTCATCAGAAAATCAGATTAGCAACACGTCAACAGCTGGGTGCTGAATCTTTTGACACTCATCAGTTACCAAAGGAAATGGGAAGCTGACCTTGCAGTCAAAGTGCCAGACTAGGACAACAATTTCTGTTCTCAGCTCTGCTCTAGGCTCCTTCTGTTAATGTGAATTTTCATTCCCCAGTTCCCAGCTGTAAAACAAGGGGTTGTAATAATGTCTCTCCTCTCCCTGCCCGGTGTGTGCCCCAGCTATAGGCACCGGTAGATACTTGGCCATTTTTCACTTTCTAGCAGATATGAGGGGCAGCCAAGCCTGGACATTTCATAGATTGGAAAAGGGTGGCTGCTTGAGATATGAACCACAGAAGAAGAGGAACAGCAGAGGTATAAGCCAGTATCTACTGAACACAGATTAATGTGTCCATCATAGAAGGAACGTGAAGCAGAAGACATCTTATCAGGCCCCTGATAATCAGATGCAGTAATTTCGGGAATCAGATGACTATTTGCTCATGAATCAGAGATTTCCACCCTCATCCATCTACCTCCCTGCTTTGCCACAGACATGGTGAGACCCTGCACATATCCCTGTGACTATGAGCCACACCAGTACATAGCCTTGCTTCTGTGGAAAAGCAGGGTCTGAAGCACTTTTCCAGGTCTAGAGCTGACTCTCCCATATCTGTTTCCTACCTCCACCATGGTCATGGTAGTAATTTCTTTCCAGTGCATATGTTTTGAGAATCAATACCTCAATATTTGGAAATTATAGGGGCCAACAGAATAGCTACAGAGCCATCAGCTGCAACTGAGTACCAGAGAATGGAAGACATGCAGCTGTACTCTTAGGAGGAGAGAGAGCAGATCTGACACTCTAAGACTCCAGTACATCCACCACACACCCCAGGAGAACAATGAGGCAGAAAGCGAAGCAAGGATTTGTGTGCAGCTCCTCATCCTTCAGCAGCTACACTGACTGCCAGATGGGAGGTGACACCACCAAACAGCACAGCCATGTCCTCCCCCTGCCTAGCCCCCAGCACTTATCCTCACCCTCCCTCCCACATCAGCGGAGCAAGAAGCCAGCACATGCTTGTTGAAGCAGGTCAGGGAGCAGACCACTCGCCCAAGGCTGCCTGTGTGGAAAGTGGGACAAGCCCTCCAGAAAAAGCTAACTGGCCTCTTACAATATCATGCAAATCAGAAAAAAGGCCGGGAGAAACAAGAGTGGGAGAAACCTTGCATGAGCAAGGTTATATTGTAAGGTTATGTATTCATCCTCTGCACACAAGGAGGGGAAGCAAGGGGTGTGCGTGCACACACCAGGCAGGAGGTATCTCCTGCTTTCACCAGCATTTGCTAGGTTTGCATTCTACAAAGCAGAGCTGGGCTGTTCACAGCAGGAGTCTAACAGAGTAGGACCCAAAAAGGAGCCATTGCATCTACAGACAGAGGTCCAAGGGGAGACAATGAAAAAAATTAATCACGAATTAGCATACACACAAGCCAGGATCAGTCCCATATGAGAAACAGTGATGTTTTATTTACTTAACATAATCAACTACTATTTTATCTATTTATCATACCAACCAAAGCCTGGTTTCTCAGGCCCAGCCTTTTCCTGAAGAATGAATTCCAGTCCCCCACATAACATTAAGTCCCTGACATCCAATGCAAAGACATCAGCAGGAAAGGAGCATGGCTGCTACAATCACTACAGAAACAGAGGACCTATTGCCACACCAGGAATATTGCTCTGGCTGCTGCAGTGGCTATCTGGGGTGGGATGGAATCCATCATTTGCAGGCTCCAAATTTATATGTTCATGCTTATTCTATACACATGGTTTGAAGCAGGCTAAATAGAGCTGGATGTAAGCCATAGAATTGCTGAAGATAGCAGAGTGTCAGAGGGCTCAACATGATCCTGGAGCAGGCCGACATGATGGCTGCCTGTTACCCCAAAAAAACTGCTGACGAACAGAGTTCACTTCTCAGCAAGTCTCTAAACAAGATCCCAGCTTGCCTCAGGCACAAGCACTTGCTGGCCAGGCTCTTTGGAGATTTTTCGTTGGTTTGCCATTCTCAGGGAATATGGCCCCATACACTTTCACTGCCAGCCAGCCATGCCTCGGTTCAGCCCTGACCAGCAGGAGAGCCAATGCACCACTGCAAAACAGCAGCTCCCAAAATGCCTTCTAACACTGATGTCCTCGCTTCTCTCTCTGCAGAGCCCTACCCAGGGAGAACAGGGCAGCCTGGAGCAGCCCCCACTGTGCATACCTGCATCCCTCATTTCACTCCCACTCCCTGGCTTTTTAGATCTTGCTCCTCTTCTTCTCTCAGTAAGAGCACAACATCCTCTTCATTTCACAGGCCACAGCTTCTTTCTCACGTCTGCTCTTCTCTCAAGGATGCTAAACGAGCAGAAGATGTACAGGCATCTTCCCAGAGACATTGCAGCAATGTCTCTTTTTTGTATTTGTGAAGTTATTGCTCCCACACACACATTTAAACTCAGCACCACCAGCTCTTGAATTTAACTTGCATACAAGCAGTCTGATCTATAATGGATTTAGCTATGCAAGAGGAAAAATCCCCCTAAAGTTTGGCCCACAGTACAGCAGTATACAAGTACCTGGGCTGTCACTGCCGCTGCATTATCAGAGAGCCTCAACCAGGGCATCCTACCCCTTCAGCAGATAGGCTGGATGTTTGCTAGTTATCTGCTAGGTCAGTATCCCTCCTAAAGGGAAGTCCAATGAGATAAGCAACCAGCTTAGCCAAGGCCAGATGGGGGGTCAGGACTCCACAGCTCACAATCCTGTGGCTTTAACCACAAAATCATCTTTCAGCACAGAGATCAGCTGTTCCAAGAGTCCACATTACTGTCAGATGGGCACCACAGGCAGGTCACGCATTAATACAATAAGCATGGAAAGACTATTCCCTCTGTGGGCATTCAGGTCAGTCAGCACCACATACAGGAAGCTACAGAGCCATATCCCACTGGTGAGAAGTTTGGTTTTGCTTGAGCTGGTCACTAAACAGTGCTAGTCCCACATTATACAGAAATAGGTAGCAACACACAGAATAAACTGGATCATCCTGAAGTATTTACCTCTGGATATCTGTAATTATAAACCAAACATCATCAGCTTCTCTCTCTCCCTGCAGTAAATAATTAACTGCAAAAGAATAGTCATCTTGGCTCCATCCTCCCCAATCAATTCTGCTTTGCAACAACGTGCTGCCTGGATTGCTCGCTGTATCAGTGCACCCGAGTGTTACTCAAACCCCCTCAGAAGACAGAGGAGAGGTGGAACTGTTCACTCCAGTACAGCACAGACCTTTCCTTCAGGGTACAAGGGGGTATCGTGGCACAACTCCCAGTGCTTCAAGCAGACAGCTATGACATACACAGCTTAGCTCATGCACTGCTGCAACATCACTGCAACCATCAGCGGAGGCAAATCACGCACTCTGAGCACTCCCATCACACCCCTCTGGACTGCCTGAGCTTTATCTCCAAGGCAGAGCAAATTTCCTCCCCTGAAAGACAAGGTTTTCTATTCCTTTCATTGTTTTTTGAATTATCCTCCCCACCCATAAATTTCATCCAGCAATAAAAAAACCCAAACCACAAACCAAACCAAGTCTTCTTTATACCAGAAACCTCATTTTTAAAAGAGACTTTCATTTTTGAATACTAGATCAAAGTTGAACATCGTGACTGCTCGGTCATGCACTATAACCTGCACAATGACCTGTTCACCTCTTGCCACCTACCCTCAACAACCTGAATTTCATACAGACTCTGCAAGTAATAGGTAAACCAGAAAACGTCCAGAGCACTCGTTCCTTTTGCCCTACTGAAAGACACCTCCTGGCTGTAAACCCAGTGGGGAGGAAGGATGATGCCAGGAGGAAAGCAAAACTGCCTGGCAGGAAGGCTGGGTTTGGTCAGACAGCAGATGGAAGCAGGTTGCATACAGATATACAACCAGGGAACAACATGAGCTGCCATTTGATCCTGGTTGCTTTCTTAAGATTCAAAGTCAAATTCACTTTTGAAAGAGGCAAAAGGAGAACACAAGCAAAAATGAGAGCTGGGGAAAACCTCCAGAACTGCAGGAACACCCTTCCNCTTAAGATTCAAAGTCAAATTCACTTTTGAAAGAGGCAAAAGGAGAACACAAGAGAAAAATGAGAGCTGGGGAAAACCTCCAGAACTGCAGGAACACCCTTCCTGCAACAGCCAGAAAACACGGGGAGAAGCAGAGAAGCATTACAACCAAGCAAACACCTTCATACTTACACACAGTCTGGGTTCAGTTTTACATTTTTATGAGTTTAAACACATACCAGATTTAGTTGAGCTGACTATGAAGTGCTCAGTAAAAAACTCCACCAGGAAGGTAGAGAAAAAGAGGAAAAAAGGCTAATTTAGACTCAAAAAGCATGGAAAGAGAGGTTCAAGAAACAGGCAGAAGAAAGAATGGAAGGAAAACCATGACACAGAAGAGATAAATGAAACAGATACCAGGGACAGTTCAGGAAAAGACAAACCATGCAAAAATGGAATGAAAACTGGAAGGGAAAGATAAGAGAACAAGGAGCATGCCATGGCAGATCAGTTGAACAGCAGTTGGCAAATAGATCACTCATTTAATCTCATCTGTATTTGTCAAATAATTTGTTTGATTAACGCTCTTTTGTGGTCTTCAGCATGTATAGAGCTGATCAAGTATCATGTCATAAATATATTATTAGATTAATACAAGTAAAACTCAAACATACATTCAACATTTTTATCTCCTGCTTAATAAGCTCTGGTTCTAAGTTTACAGTTCAAAAATGTTAAAACAGAAACCTGGGAATAAATTACAATCAAAGATTACTGAAAGCACAACCATTTTGCTTTTTCTAGACTGACAAAAATACAGTATACTGTATAACTCATCGTGAGAGACAGAAGAGGCTCACCACCCTCCCACAAGGAATCCCTCTCTATAGGCAGTACTTTTTGTCTTGATTTTATTTTGTTGAATTTTTCCCCAATATTCAACTTTTCTGCTCCATAAAGGTTTTTCACCCCAAGAAAACCTGGTAAGCTCCAAGGGCAGCCTGATAGAAAGGTAAATTTGGGGTGCACTGGTAGCAGGAGGGAAGGCAGTGGGAGCCATATCCAGCCTGGAAGCAAATGTTTACGTTTGAGCTGAGCTTTGCTCCTCTTGAAGGGAAGGGAAGTCAGTTGAAAGATGGACAAGGATGCCTCAGGATCTCTACTCTCACAGGGAAAAGTTTCCCACATTATCAGCAGCCTTCACCAAGCCTCCCTGGGAGAACCAGGAAAAAAAAACATCACGTGGCAATTTTTCAGCCTCTTTTTATGCCCCGCTCCCCCAAGACAACAGCAAGGTCCCCTTGAGAGTCCTCAGACCATGGGGTGAAAGCCATCAAAGGCAGACCATCTCCACATGCGTGGTGGCAGGGCTGCCAGGAAGCCCTGGGAAGCAGAACCAGGCTCAATAAGGAAACTGTGGCCATGGCTTTCTAGGCCGACATCAGAGGAACACGAGGCTACTCCCACTGCTTTTCTACCTTTACCACTGGCAGCAGCCAAGAATCACATTCACCACAGGAGAGAACCACAACAAGGGCAACTCCCTGGGGCCGGAAAAGTGTCCCTCAGGTCATAAGTCCTGTTTAAATATCTCAGCAATATCCCAAACTGAGATAATTATTGCTAATTACAAGATCATTTTAATGTAAACATGAAGGGTATTACCACGCATGCTTCATCTCTTTTTAATTAAAAGAAGTAAGAGGTTCGCTGAGATAAAAAAAGACATGCTGACAGCTCCCACCCAAAAGCAGACTTTTCTGCAGTGATAACACCCATCAGCCTCCAGACCCACCGAGAAGACTGAACAGGGAAATCAATCAGCATCAGCCTCCCCAGTGCTGAAATGAAGCAATTGGCACATTATTAATCACATAGGAAAAACATTTTACAAGAAGGAAAGGGCCAGACACACAGAGGGGGGACACACATGGATTCAGTCATGGCTGTCTTAAAAACACTTGGGAAAATCACCAGCTGTAGAATTAAAATACTTCAGAGCTGTGAAGGATAAACACATCAGCAGTCCTGACTACAGCAACTCTTTAACTGAGCCCACACCAAACCTCATGTGCTTTCC
>VZUA01072522.1:7817-24081 GCA_013401035.1 Horornis vulcanius
CAAGGCTTATGTGCACCACTATACCTAATGGCATATTCATTTACCTTTGGTTTTAATCAGTATTATCTTGCTTTCCTAGCTGTCTCTTCTTCATACCTTTTCATTCTTTCAGTTCCATCTCTGGACTAGCTCCTAGAGAAATCTTTGAGGTGGCTGTTAACAGGACTTGAGATCAGCTGATAGAGCAGAGAGAACTTTTTCCAGTCCTCTCCACTTGAAGAGCAAACAAGAGTACATGCTCTGATCTATCCTGCTGAGCACAGTAGGAATTTTATGTCCTAGTTCTCCTTCAATTTTCTTTCAGTAATTACTGGAGGCAGGTTAATTAAAACCAACCCTTTTGTCCATAGCATTAAGTAATACCAATGATCTTCTGGCATATCTATTACAGAACCACTGGGAAGTTGCCAGGATGTTGCATGGAGCTAATTTAATGTGCCACTTACAGCAGAACATGCAGTATTGTCATAGCAACAATGCAGCCCTGTATCAGATTTTACATTTTGCAATGTCATGTTATTGATAACACCCTGTGAAAAACATCACATGGATGAGAAAGGTAGAAACAGAATAACAAGAAAATATTCTTTATACCTTATATTTGAACACAAAGATATTCCAAATGACTATCATAAAGAAAAAGCCTAAGAAGAAGGCCTGTCTATTGTGTTTTATGATAAGTGGTGGTAAGCATTTTAATGATCACAAAAAGCAGGTATGATTCTACAAATACTTAAAGCTTTTGGCTTTAAAAATATTTCTTTTTATGCACAAGCTATCATAAAATATTCCAGAGAGTTCAGAGGAACAGTTGCCTCAGGGTGGACTACACAAGAAATTATTCATCTCTCTCACTTGGAAGTTGTCTGAAGGGGATCCTTGAGAGGCCATGCTCCTTCTGCAGTCAGTAAACAGACAGTGTCTGTTCAGAGACAGCTCAGATCATTGGAATAAATCATTGTAGCAGAACAGTTGCACCTTGCAGGTCAGTTTTGCCTTAAATAAGGTTTTGAACTAAAAGACAATCTGCTGTTAAGCAATAGACCCTGCAGAGGCAGAGTAGTTTTTTCTGCTGGTCTCTTTCCCACACCATGATCCACCACTGTGCCAACGTAAAACTCTGGAATTACTCAGGAGCTTTGTCTTGGCACAGACAGACACATAGACAGTCACACTCTCAACCCCTCCTCTTGATGCCACCACACTTCCAGAATCTTCCAAAAATCAGACTGTCCATGGCCAGAACTCCTGGTGGAGGTTCTGGGGCATGTATGGGGAGAACCAGGGTTATAAACTACAATTTCTGATGCATACGTGGGCCCCCACCCACAACAGAGCAGGGCTCCATATCACAACCACAGACCACAATCACACATATACGGCTGGAGCCATGGGTGGTGATATCTTTCTCTCTCTTATCCCTCTTTCCCCATTTTTCTCTTTCCTATTTTCCTTTCTTAGGGTGATCAGATCCTCCAGCTATACATCCCTTATCATTTTTTTCCAGTTACAGTTTCAACTGAGTTGTTCATTGTTATATAAGTTATTTAGCACTGTTTTGCTTTAATCCACCCCAAAGGATCTGTTAACAAGGAACCTGGTTGCCCTGCCTTAGAGGCAGATCCCAGCAACCACCCTCTCTGAGGTCCAGAGTAGAAGCAGAACAATGGGGCTCTTAATTTAGATGCCTTACTTGAGTGCCCAGAATTAGAAAGGTTTGATTTAAGAAAACAGGGATTTGGATACAGAAAACAGGAATGTGTTTTCCAGGAGGCCTTAGCATACCTGACAGTATTTGTTGACAATTCTTTTCTTGATTTCTGTCTGAAATCCAGAAATGTCAGCTAGGTTTTTACTGTGTTGAATGACTTGTTGAATGCTCACTCATTATGTTCTCCAAAGTGCTGGATCAAATTAAATATTATTGTCTCGCAAAATATCATGGATGATTTAAAATAATGGTCCAAATATTTCAAATTTAATAATAAAATTAGGCTCTGGAGTAAAAGTTGTTCTGTACATGTGTACTTGGACAAATGGTATTACTCTTATATATTTTCAGATAAAGTTTTGCAAGTCTTTTGATTTAGTACTGCATCATGTCCTGATGAAAAATTCGTATACTCTACAATATAGAGCTCACATAGAATGAGTCAAAAATTGGCTGGTGTTGCTCAAAAAGTAGCTGTCTTTGGGGAACTCACCAGTGAATATTTGTGGGTTTTCTAGAGATTGGAAGCCTGCAGCTGTTCTACATTTATATCAACAGTATATGGATGGAGTAGCAATTTTGGAGTGGGTTGTCTAGCTGGGTTGTCACTCAGGCTTCTTTAAAGAATAAATGTTTTTAAAAGGAAATATACAATGTTAAAATCTAGCTGTGGGAGTGTGTGCTTCTGCTGAGAGTGGAGAAATGGATTGGAACAGCCCCGACTCTAGGAGGACTAGGTGTGCACTTGTATGCAGTGTTACAGCAGCCCTGCTCTCCTGCCCTGCACACTCAGAGGATGTGCTGGGGGAAATACAGCTTGTGTCTGCTGAGATGTTCCATGTGCCATGTAAAAAGAACCTATAGGGGGTAGAGACTGTGAAGAAAGGCATTTAAAGAGCAACATAACCATCAGGCACAGGTAACATGAGTTCACAGAGGGCAATTTATGCTTATCTAATCTGGTATCTTTCTACAAGAAGGTCACTTGTGTAGTGGGTGAAGGGAAGGCAGTGGATGTAGTTTTCCTGGGTTTTAGTAAGGCTTTTGATACTTTTGTTCTTCACAGCATCCTCCTGGGCAAGTCATCCAGCAGTGGGATGAGCAGGTTCACAGTGTGCTGGGTGAAGAACAGGTTGGATGGCAGGGCCCAAATGGGACTAAACTGACTGGTGACCATTTAGCAACGGTGTTTCTCAGAGCTCTAGTCTAGGGTCACCTCTTTCCATGTATTTATGAATGTTCTGGATGCAGGAAGTGAATGCACTTGTGCTGGTTTCAGCTGGGGTACAGCTAATTTTCTTCACAGTGGCAAGTACAGTGCTATGTTTTGGATTTGTGCTGAACACAGAGCTGATACTACAGAGATTGGTAATTGCTGAGCCGAGCTTACACAGAGCCAAGGCCTTTTCTGCTTTTGAACTGCGATGCTGGCAGGGAGGATGGGACTGCCTGGGAGGTTGGAGGAGACAAAGCCAGAACAGGTGATCCAAACTGACCAAAGGGATATTTCAGACCATGTGACATCATGCTCATGATATAAACTGCAGGGAAGAGGAAGAAGGGGGAATATTTGGAATATTTGGAGTGATGGCGTTTGTCTTCCCAAGTCATTTTACATTTGATGGGACCCTTTTCTTCTAGAGATGGCTGAACACCTGCCTGCCCATGGGAAATGGTGACTTAATTCCTTGTTTTCCTTTGCTTTTCCTTTCTCTATTATACTCTCTTTATCCTAACCCATGTGTTTTCCAGCTTTTACCCTTCCACTTCTCTCCCTGATCCTAGGGGCAGAGAGAATGGCTGCTTGGGCCTTGGCTGCTGGCTGGGGCTAAACCTCAACAGCACTGTTACCACATTTGATATGAATTATATTTCCTCCTAAAATTTTAATAAGTGGAGAATGCTCAGACCAAGGATTTGGTTGAGTGATTAATGTATCTGTAAATTAAAATGAATGTATTGTGCTTACATTATTCATGTTAAATAAGGAATTCTCAAATGTTATCTTTGGATAAGTAGGAGTAATGTGAGTGTATCATGCTGGCATTCCCAAAAGCTGTGCTGTCCTTGGTGGTTCTGTTGATAGAAGCAGGTCTGCAGAGAAGAGTGCCAGAGATGTCAATGACAGCAGAATGTATGCAGGCATTTTCAGGATTTTGTCTGTTTTGTTTATTATAATTGAGTGTTCACAAAATTGTTAGACTCATAATTAAATTATAATGACTTTGATCTAGGATTTATAGTTACTTTGCCTATCAAAAACCTTGCACCATTTAGAGCTGGAACTAATAAGGGATTTATCTTGTGACTTAGACAAAGAGTATATATACCCAGATAACTACTCTGCTTTTTTGCTCTTCTCTCTCTTAAAATAAAATTAATTTCATCATGATGTGATGAAAAACTGTTTATGGAGAAGCTAACTGTTGGTTAATTTCCATTTTCAAAGCTGAAATGTCAAAAAATAGATATGTGTGCTTAATGATTTCCAAATTATTTTGCCTTTATTTTTAATTATAGTTGCCAGTTCAGATGATGTTGTGTACTCATTTGGCTGTAAGAGTGTATGAAAGATTTTATTATTTAAAGGATTTTGACAGGGAAAATTAATATATTATTAAGAAAGGATATAAGAATGGTGATGCTGAGTGGCACCACTGAATCCTTTCTTGGCTAGCAATGGATGCTGAAACTGAGAAGAGGATAGGATAATGTGATGTTTCCACAGAATACTTTCTCCTTCTCCAGCAGTTGTTCCTTATGGATATTCATTGATCCCACATAACTCTATAGAGACTGTCATAGGGAGTTAAAGGCATTAATTTCAAATATCTGTATCTGTTAGACAGTGCAGCTGGACAAATTAGACATAGCTCTATGCTTTTCTGCAACTGCCTATAGGCCACCTCTGTCTGGAGCAGGGTGTTTGTAAATTCAAAAGACATAATGACTGAAAATTTTTGAACAGTGTATCTTAGAAGATAACTAGAATATATGACAAAAGTATAAAACAATGAAATGTTGTTCAGAAGCTAGAATAGGACTGCTGCATATAGTAGTAACAAGGCAGTATTCAACTTAAACTGAAAATTTGTAGAACAAAAATAATAAACTTCATTAATTACTGTCAGTGTGAAATGTGATGACAGAGTTCATACCAAAAGTGAAGGACTTAAGGTTTATACAGAGGTGGCACATATAACTGGAGGTCACAAAAATACCAAGTTCAACAGTTAAGGCTCAGGTTTCTGCACTCCAAGTACTATGTTCAGTTTTGGGCCTCTCACTACAAGACAATGTGATGCTGGAGCATGTCCAGAGAAGGGGGTCATAGCCAGGTGGAGCTTGGTCTCTTCTAGGCAACAAGAAACAGGACAAGAGGAAATGGCCTCAGATTGCTCCAGGAGAGATTTAGATTGTATAGTAAGAAAATTTCCTTTATCAAAAGGGTTGTCATGTGCTGAAACAGGCTGCCAAAATGTCAAACTAAGACACAAGGAAAGTGGTGGAGTCACCATTCCCAAAGGTATTTAAAAGATGTATAGGTGTGGTACCTGGGTGTATGGTTTAGTGGGGAACTTGGCAGTGCTGGGTAAAGGGCTGGGCTTTTATCTTAGAGGCCTCTTCCAGTCTGAAATTGATTCCACTGCAGAAGGGTTAAATGGTGCACTTTAGAAGTTATGCCAACACTGGGTCTTTAATGAGGGAAAATCACTGAGCATCTGTGTGCTCTTGGACTTCTTGCATATTTTTTCTGACAAAAACATCTCACAGTGGCTGTGTGAAGACACTACACTAGACTAGACATATGATTCTAATGAACTTGGAGTGAATTCCTTCCTTGCCCTTTTCCTGTAATGATTACAGGCAGTTTGACACCGGGCCTGCAATATATAACGGCCTGACATCGCCCCCATTTGAAGAATTTCGGGCTGTTGCCATTAAAGAGAGCAGCAGGAGGCACGGGCAAGGCTTTGGAACTTGCAGCACGGCGCGTCTGGAAGGAGGGACCGCGACACCTATTTGTGATGACGCTGCACTTGGTTCACGTCAGCCTGGGAACAATCACGGTGTTCGGCTACCTTGCTTGAAATTTCATCTTCTTTTTGAAAACAAGAAAGCAAAAAAAAACCCCAGAAACCAAACAACCCCATAGCAGGCTCAGTACTCACGGGAGGCACCCGTGACCGGCTCCCCACACCCACCGTAGCTCCCGGGAAGCGCCACTCGCGCAGTTCCCCAGCCCGCCCTCTCTCCCAGCCCCCGTTCCCGTGCCCGGCTTTCCATGTCCCCTCCCATGGCCCGCCCCGCGGGCGAGGAGCCAGCCCCGGGCCCCATTCCCGAGCTGTCCCCGCCGGCCGCCGCCGCCGCTCCATCCTTTCCTCGGTGCGGGAAGCGCCGCCCGCCCGGAACGCGCGTCCCGGGGCCTCGCTGACTGGATCGAAGGGTGGCAGGTTTCCAGACCCAGCTACGGCGTACCTAACATATATGATTACATATATAGAGAGAGATGTATATAAGAGGGTACTTATGCTGACCTCATAGTGAGAAACGAGCCAATTCCTGCTTGCCAAGGGAATGTTTTATGTGCAGGCACGCGATGCTCCTGTGCTGGCTGTGACAGACCCCGGCGGGGTGCGAAGGTGCCCGACCTCCGCAGAAGAGACTGGCCCGGTGGTCCCTGGGCTCTGCACCAAGCTGCTCACCTGCCGGAACAGACCATGCCCAGACCCTGCCGAGGCTCCCGTGGCAGCATGTTAGATCGCAAGGAGGAATGCTTTACAGGTAGGCTATGTTAGCTATTATCCTTTGCACATCTCTTGCGCTCCCCCGGGTTTTTTGGGGAATGGGATAAACACAAAGAATGTGCCTGGTTGGTAACAGTGCTGTGTATAATCAAAACTAGAGCTTGGCTGGCTGTGCTTTTTTATTGCGTTGTTTTATTGATAATCTGTCAGAAATCTCCAATTTGTATTTTCCTTGAGGAAAGGACACTACCAGATGTGCGTATGTGGCCTCTCCCTGCTTCTGACAGTGTTAAGTCCCCTGCAGCTTTCCTAACTCCTGGGCCTGACAAAGGGTGGGAATAGCACTCGCATTCCTGGCCGTACCTGGAAGCAACACTCGTTTTCCTGGACATTCATGCCCTGATGTGCCCTGCGCCCTGAGAGCAAAACTATCCTGCTCTGGCTCCTCAGGTCGATGCCTGCCTACAGAGGTGGACAGCAAAATCCCTTATTTAGGCAGTGAGGAGAGCCATGAATTAAGAGCGATTTATCAGTATCATTAAAAACTTAAGAGGATGCGTAACAAAAACAAGTGCTAATATTAAAGACTTTGCAGATGATGCCACCAACCATTTTTTTCCACAGGGTTGATGAATGAACCTAAATTACCAAGAGGACTTTTTAGGGCTAAGCTTGATGTTATGATTGATACATTTTAGGGAGGTTGGGCTGATTTATCTGTTGACCAGCCTTTCAATTTGTGCTTAATATTGAGGACACAGTCCAATTTATTCACTGAAATTTAAGGATGTGTGAGTGTTGTTGGATCATGACCTTATTACCTGTATAGTTCAATTTCAGCACAAATCACCTGAGGGTTACTTCTGTGTTACCTTGTACAGATTTATGAAATTTAAATTTGGAACAATGCCCTGAAAAGGGTAACTTTTTATACCTATGAATTTTATTGCCCTTGCATTGGGTATTTTACTGGGTTTTACAATAGATTAAAAATTCTGAGCAGTGGGATGTTTCAGTGTTTCTAAAATAATTTTTGGTTATGCTTTTTGATGCAGGCCTGCTGGTCTAGTGACACAGTTACTTCTGGTATCACTGCTAGAATTACACTCCAGTGATGAGACTCTCAAAAATATTTACTTCACTCTAATGTTTGAAATAAAGCCATCTGGGTTACATTTCTCTCAGAAATTATGTTACAATATTGCTGAGATAGTGTAATTTTTATTGCTATTTTAATGCCTGTTTATGTTATAAAGTTCATATAAAGATGAGAACTGCTCTACAGAGGTAAGTGGGTGTGACATATGCTGTATTTATAAACACTTCCACAGGCTGTCAGCTGAGTTTCCATGGCTGAAGAGAAGTATTTTAAATTTTAAATCTCTTCTCTACATGCCATGCTATAAACCACAATGGAAGCTAGGAGTATTAAATGGAATTTTTGGATGAAAGAACTCTTTCCACCCTAATCCCTATATGTGTTTAGAATCTATGTAGCATTGAAAAGAGTGACTTAGGAGAGGATGAACATATCTTAAAATGTTAAGAGTCTGATTATGCAGGACTGTGCCTGCATGAAGAATCCTTGCTCTCATAACTGGTGTCACTGATGACAGAGAAATTATTTATGTGGGTTATGAACTATTTGTATGACAAAGAGTGTGCAATATTAGAGTCCCAACAATGTAGTAAAGCTGTCCTAGGAAAAATTCCTTCAGAAGTTTCATTTCGCAATTGTCAATTAGATTAACTTTTTCTTTCTGAGTGCAATGAAACAGAAACTTCTTTCATGATGCACTCTCTGCTCATCCACACAGGGACGTGTGAAGTTATTTATTGGTACCCTAAACTGTATTTACAGAATACTGCCTGAGCCCAAGATAAGCAATGGGCACTTCATATTTAGTACAGGGTGTTTAAAGAGAGCACAGTGCTGTGTCCAACAGTGTCTTCATGGGCCACTGAAGTACAGTTGCTTCTGCAGCAAGTGCAGCCAGTGGCCAAATATCAGTGATACATGTTTAAGTTCTCTAGAAATAACATTCACAACAATGGGTGGTTCCTTTTTTTTCTTTTTTTTTTTTTTTTTTTTCAAATAATAAAAAACTTTGTCAAAAATTTCATCTCAATAGGTTTGGAGTACTTTATTTTAACAGTACTCAAAATATTTTTTTCACTATTTAGAATTGATTTCTATTGAACATATTTGGAAAATCAGGATTCATGAGGAACTGTTGCAAATTTTTTGATTCATTGACATTCAGAAGAGTATTATAAAAGAAAAACATTCCAGTAATATACAGGTCTGGAACTGTGACTAAGGTACTGAAGCTGCATGTTGCTGAATTGCAACATGCATCTCTGATACCATTGTGAATGGTAAACTCTTCTCATTAGCATTGGAGATTTGACCAGATTAGAACTTCATTTGGCTTATGACCTTATTTTATTTTCTTATTTTGTTTTGAGTTTTTACAAATTAAATAGAACCTGTTGTGTACATATAATAGATATAGATGCAAATTGAAGAACTCAATCTTGTGTTACAATGTCTCTAGCAAAAAAAAAAGTAAGTTTGCTTGGAAAATCTCCAGTCATAGCATTAAAACTGATCTTATTTTTTTAGACAGTTGTCTTAGAAAGTATTAAATATAATTCATAAGCAGAATCAAAAGTATGAAGACTAATAAATGAGAATCTGAAAGCAGGTTTCCAGATCCATATTTAGAGCTTTACTTAGTGACCTGTTTTTCCAAAGGTGCTGAGCAACTGTGTGTGTGAATTCCATCAGAACACTCAGCTGCCCAGCTCTTCTGGGAACACATCTGTTACTCAGGGTCAGAAATGGGAAATTTCTTGAACCTTTTCCCATACTTTTTTTAAGTTGCGATCCATTTTATTGAATTGGTTGCATGAAGCACTGTTCTAGGATACTCCGATTTTCTCTCATGAGATCTGTCTTAAGTTTTGGCAGAGGAAAGCCTAGCTTATGTATTGAGCCCACTGAGGGACTCAAGGTGTTGGCTGGCAGCATTGTGGCACTTTCTCTCAGCTGTGAACTGACTCTATTTTATGTTCCCTATTTCCATGAGTATTTTTAAACCAGAAACTGGTTCTTTGCAGGTTTGGCAAATCCTGTTCTTGATTTCTTCTTGACAGAAGCCAGAAGGTTTTTTGTTATTTTTCACCTCATTTTAGATGAAAATGGTCCATCACTGGAAATACTGACAGATTTCTTTTTGTATCAAAAGCCAGAAACAATATTTAGACATGAGCCCAAGCTTACAGAGCAAAATATTTTGTTAATTCATCTTGTTTCTTGTTTCACAATATATATTTTTCTTCTGCCTGTTGCGGTTTTGCTGTCTAAAGTATTGATAGTTTGCTATGTTTTTGCAGCATTTTGAATAAAAATTGGTCATATTATTATATAGTTTAACTCTGGTGCTCCTTGAAGTCATTAATGTGCAGATCATCATCTAGCATAGTGAAAATAATTTCTTTTATTAATTTAATTTATTGATTTTATTTATCAATGTAAATTTCTTGATCCATGTCTCCCACGTAAATGCTACTCCATTGTTGCTTTCTTTTCCTTCATTTATATTGCCACAAAATTTTGTCTTAGTGTTTTTTCAAGTAATAGCTGTACATAGCACATATTCAGTAGTGACAGAGTCAAAGTTTCTCCATGTGGCTTTTTTTTTCTTACTATTTTAGTGATATAAAACCACTTCTGGGGATGTAGCAACCAATGTGACATTCAATCTACTTTTTTTCTCAACATCTTCCCAAATTACATGTTTTCATTGAGCTAATTTAGATGTTTAACAATCAAAATGGCAGTCTTATGTGCAAGAATTTGTTGTTATTGATTGTTAGGTTAGAGTTCTGTGGGAACCAGCAATCTAAGCTGTAACATCAAAATACAGCAGTGTCTCTGCTTCTGTTTTTGCAAATTATATCAATAATGCGCAAAGCTTCCAAAATATGCTATTGCTTATCGGAGCACAGAAACTTGATAATTCAAAGTCATAGCCTTATCATTTGATGGGATAAAATTAGAAGCTGATTGTACATTTTCACGTAGTCCTTGTTTGTTGTACAGTGCTCCATAACATTTTGTAAAGGAAAGTTGGACGCAGTTAAAGGTTTTTTTAAGTCAGTGACATTATTTGGATATTTTACAATTTTCAAGTATCATATTCTTTTTGAGGATTTTTTTTTTTTTTTTCTGATTACAAAGGGGGTTTCTGTTTGGTTTTGGTTTGTGCCATTTTTTTTTCTCTTTGTTTGTTTTATTCATTTAATGTTGTGGTATGTTGACCCTGGCTGAACGTTACTTGCCTACCAAAACCACTCTTTCACTTCTCTCCTCAGCTGGACTGGGGAGAGAAAATTATGGAAGGCATATGGGTTAAGATAAGGAAAGGGAGAGTACACTCAGCAATTACCATCACAGGCATAACAGACTTGGGAAAATCAATTTAGTTTAATATCAATCAAATTAGAATTAGAGTATGGTAGTAAGAACTAAACCAAATTCTTAAAAAAAAACCCCTTCTTCCCACCCTTCACAGCCTTAACTTCATTCTCTCCTCTGAAGGAACAGAGCAGGGGCATGGGGAATGGGGATGGATTATGGTCAATTCCATCACATGTTGTCTCTGCCACTCCTTCCTCCTCACTGGAATGACTCCTCACACTCTTCCTCTGCTCCACCACAGGGTCATTCCCACAGGAGACAGTCCTCCATGAACTCCCACAACTTGAGTCCCTTCCACAGGCTGTTGTCCTCCATGAATTCATCCAGTGTGGGTCCCCAGTGGGGTCACAGGTCCTGCCAGCAAACCTGCTCCACTGTGGGCTGCTCTGTCCACCGGCCACAGGTCCTGCCAGGACCCTGCTCCAGCACGGGCTTCCCACGTGGTCACAGCCTCCTTCAGGCATCTCCCTGCTCTGGTGTGGGCTCCTCCAGGGGCTGCAGGTGGATCTCTGCTCCCCCCTGGACCTTCAGGGGCTGCAGGGGCACAGCTGCCTCACCATTCACCTTCTATCTCTCCTCCTTCACTGACCTTGGTGTCTGCAGAGCTGTTCCTCTCACACATCTGCACTCCTCTCTTAACAGCTACAATTGCCCTTGTGCAGTACTTTTTTTGCCCTTCTTAAATCCATTATCCCAGAGGTGCTGCCACTGCTGCTGGTGGGCTCAGCCTTGCCAAGCAACTGGTCCATCTTTAGTTAAAAAAATGTGTAAGTTTTTGCTATGGATATGAATTAAAGCATTTTCAGTGTTCTGGCCAGTTTGGTAATGGTGAAGATGCAATGAATTTAATTTTTTAAAATTGAAAACATAAAAATTAGCTGTTTCAAAATCAGAAATAAAAAAAAAACAAACCCTTTTATTGAGATCACAATACTTATCTTACCTTCTGAAAGATTCGAGTGGGATTTTTTTCCCTGTCTTTGAGAGGAATAGCAAAACAGTACTGTCATCACTTTCAGCACGACTTCAGGTATAGGACTGTCTCAAAATTAGAAACAGGTATGTGCTTATATTCTCTCCACTGTGTCCTTAGTCCTCAAAGGTTAAGGATCTGTGTTTAGGGCAGGATGGAACAATAGTAATAACAACTATAAATTTGCAAAATCATCAGTGTCCCACTTATTTTTTAATGTATTTATTTTGTGAAGTCTCAATACCTTTAGAAAAGGCAATAGCAAGGGAAGTGAAGAGTGGCATGTCACAATAAAGACAGAGGGACCCTTACATCTCATGGACAATGCTGCTTTTAGCATACAAACATTTCTGGTGAAAGAAATTTTACATTATTTCTTCTATGTTATTCTGGCTAGTGCTCCTAAGGCATCAGCCAGCATTTACTTTTCCCAAAACACTCTTTTAAATGGAATGCAGTCTCCATCCTGTAACCTGGGTGCCTTCCATGTCAGGTTAGCTCAGGTATGAGCACATCTGATAGTGCTTCTGTACAGGAGGCTGGAGCTAGGACACCATCCAGATGAGATCTCAGACAAAGAAACTGGATATTTCTAATGCATCTTCCAGGCAAAGGCCTATTTTGATCTTTGAATACAGCAAACATTAGGCCAACACATTTCTGATTCAACAGCTTCAGGGTAACTCTAGCAAGGGAGAGAGAGCCCAATCTGTGGTGATTACTCATGCACAGACAGACAGGTTCTGTGTCTGGACTCTTGGCTGAGGCTGGTGGATTATTCCAGTCCTTGCAGCCAGAGGCAGCTCATTTGGCATTATTTTCTGGTAACTTTCCCAACAGCCTCTTTTATCCACAAGTGCCAAGCTGTCGAGGACTGGAGTGGCCCGGTCTGAACAAGGCACTAGCCAGCCCATGTCTGTCTGTGTCCTGGTGGTGATGATGAGGGGGAATGGCTCCAGCCCACCCATTCCTGTTCCTCTGTCTGTGTCTGCCTGTGCCTGGCCTTGGCTGCTGCTGCCTGTTCTTGGGACAGAATCTGGCATGGCTGGATGCAGAGGGTACAGAAGCACTTCTCTTTCACCCAGCACAGCCACTCTGCCAGAGGCAGGCTTGGTGCAGGAAATGAAGGGGAGAAATGCAGAGGGACTGACCAGTATTACAAATTACCATGTCAACTCGACTGTGGCAGCTCCTTGATGGCCTTGTGTTACATCCACAAGAAGTTCTGGCTGTCTTTTTCTGTGGACATCAGATATGTTGTGCCTGAATATCTGAGAAGCTGAAAATATAAATGGAAATTTATGCTTAGGATACATATATAGTTATATATAGTTTAAAACCCTGTTATGAACAGCCTGATTGAGGAGTGAAGATCTTACTGATGAGCTCTGTGGAATATGCTTCAGGAATTACAAAAAGGTTTTCTTGATTTGAGTAGAAGCATTATAGAACTGTAAAAACTATAAATAACTGTGGCAGCCTCAGCAACCTCTGACTAAATCTACAGGCAGCTCTTTGGCTCAAGGGCAGTAGGTGGGATATATTCTTTATATTTATGGCAATATTAAAATATGCATCTTTGTCTTTGAAGGGTACCATTATGCTCTACCTTCATGTGTTTCTGTTGGTAATTAAGCAGTTATGATTCTTTTCTTCTTTTTGGGTTTTAAAACATTATTGGAATCTTCTTGCTGTTTCAAATATACTGGGCTTTCTTAATTTCTTTCAAATCCCCTACAGGCTTTTAGCTCTAGAAAAAGTTAACCCTGTGACAGAAAGTCAATTCTTTCAATTTTTCACAGCACTCCACTCTTTGCTAATTCCATTCTTTGGAGTAGAAAATTTACCTTTAAAAATAGTACATTCTTCTGAGCTTGAGGATTACTGAGAAGAATATGAAGGTTTCTACAGTTACTCTTAATTTTCTGTATTTTTCTTTCATTCAGTAAGAATGCCAGTTTTGTTTGTTTTTAAGGGGACAGAAAAAAGCCTATTCTCTTCAAAAATCATATTTAAGTGAAATACTATTGTTCATGTGTGCCACTCCCCTCTAGTGAAGAGAAGTGGAATTGCTTCATGTCATGTCATGTCATGCCATTGACCCTCTAGCTGCAACCATATTATGGAACTTTTCTTCAACTTTCCATAACAGAGACTTATCTTTCATTCAGTGGAACAATGTGAACTTTATTCAGCCTTTTCTAGTAAGGAAAAAAATAGGCTTTCATTGCAAAGCATACTAAATTTGTTAAATCCTGTCCTTTGCACACACACAATGCCACAAGTAAACATAAAATTAACAACAGCAAAACTGTCTTAGTTATTACTTCTCTGTCTGCATATCCCTGGGTTTGAGTCAAAGTTACATGCTCTTTTCCCCTGTTTATGTACATGATATTTTAACAATGGTTACTTTTTCCTTAATAGTTGAGTACGTTTTTGTGTAGTGATCTTAACTGCTCCATGACATTTGCTTTATTAAACCTTTGAGTAATTGATACCAAAGCTTGAGTTGTTTGGTCACACATAGGTGTGCAATTCTAGATAAAAATATCTGTCCACATATTTTCACTTGGATGTTTTTGTTGAAGAGGTAACAGTGGAAAGGAGTGGTAAAAAATGTTGTGTATGTGATGAATATCCTGTCAAATGTCAGCTAACAAGGCACCGAGTGTGAGATTTCTCTGGCCAGAGGCCAGTCAAATAGCTCAGCAGTCACCCTAGTCCATACTCTGTACTTATCAGCCATGGAGAGAAATACATGCATTTAGCTTTCCATTTATCATCTAAAGTACACAGCTAAAATATGTTCATAGTCAGAAGCTGATTGTTTCTATTTACTGCACATGACAGATGTATCAAACTAGCATGAGATTAATCCTGTATGGAGGGAGTCTTTAAAAAAAGGTCGCTTTGTGTCTACTTTATTATTTATTAATTGTGTCCTTAATTAATACAATAAATGTGTCATTAATCAGTGGTGCTGGTGAAGACAACTTTTTCTTTTACACTGACAACCAAATTTAGTCCATTAGAGTTGCACAGGCTGTGAAGGTCATAAGCCTAACAAAATAAACAGCCTGAAGAAGTTGTATGAGATGTAGAAGTAGTGAATCCTACATCAACGTAAAATCTGATGTGGGACAAATGTATGCAGAAAAATATTTCATAGAAAAAAAGAGCATAGATCCAAGATATTTTTAGTTATGCCTCAGAGATGCAGAGGTATGCTGAGAATAGAATTCGCTCTATAGAGCAAATAATGTATTATTATCATACACACACATTAAAACTGACTGTAGACATCTACCTGCCTGAAGCTTAAAGACCAGAATATATGAATGTAGCTGAAAGGCAAAATGTAACACATGCCTTGTTTTCCTTCCTTTAGGGATATTTTACATGTCACATCCTTGCTCTTTTCTGCTACTCAAAGATGCAGTTCACCCCTGTTCTTAAAGGATGGCAGATGTTTTTTGCAAAGGCTAAAAGCACTTTTTTTTTTTTTTTTAAAGAAGTATTAAAAATATAAGGCCAAATCCTATGGCATCTAGTTTGGCAAAACCCACCCTCAGATTTGGGGATTATAGCTTTTTTTTTTTTTTTTTTTAATGTACTGTACTGTACATCACTGCATCTCTATAGTTTCTTCCTTTGTAACAAAAGAATAAACTATTATTTGTTATTGCACAGCATTTTCAAAGCTCTGGTTGATAGATACTGTTATGGAATTGTTATTAAAAAATTGTTATTAAAAATTATCTCTTCTCTTTTCCAGAGAAATCAGTGCTTGCCCAGGCAACATTTGTTTTTGAAAAGAAGGACCGTTCTTTGAAGGTAAAAAGCCTTTTTTTTCTCCTTTTTCATTATTGATAAAAATTGTTGAGAAATATGGATTCTATAGACAATTATCTTAGCAGTACTGTAAGATTTTAGCCTTGGTTAACACTTGTAATAAATGGTCTGAAAACAGAACAAGACTAGAAGACAGAAACAAGAGAATGCATGTATGCTGCATTGTTATACTTTGTGTCTCTGTCTAGAAAATGACTATTTTCCTTAAATTTTCCATGCTTTTTTTTTTTTTTTTTTGCAACAAATTAAAGGAATTNNTCTTTTTTTTTTTTCCAGCGGCCTGCAGAAGACCCAGTTTGCAAAGCTGAAAATGGTAATGACCACCTCACTGAAACAGCATAATATAACTGGGTTATTCATAGTTCTGCCTGTGGAAACAGTGTTTGGACTCTTTCTATAAGCAGGGGCAAATCCCAGTTACCAGACTAAGATTTTGTGGGTTATAGAGCCACCTACTCTGTCTTAATATATTATATCCCTGTTTTCCCTCA
>VZUA01072527.1:4174-21067 GCA_013401035.1 Horornis vulcanius
TCATATGTGGGACAGGCTCACGGTTTTTATATACATTCTCCACCACTATAAAGTAAGAAATATTACATTTTTATAATTAGGACCATGAAGTACTGCACATATTTTAATATAGAGTTGATAAAAATAAAGTAACAGCAATCAAGTTGTCTACAATATTAGAGGTAAGGATGTACCTTCTGCCAAGAGCCTTGATTTACTTCTTTGCTATTTTAAATTCAGAAGGTTACCACAAGGCTTTCTCAACTCTCAGTCTAATAACAACTAAAGTTGGAGGACTAAATTCTTCCTAGGTATTCTACACTTCTACAACAGAATGGCAATGCACACATACCCCAGCTATGGGGCCCAGTAGGAACTCTCTTGGCAAGATAGCTCTTTTCCCAGCACACTGAAGGAGAGGGGGAAAGAAACTATGCAGGGCATCGTTTTGGACTACAGCCTCTTCTGTCCTTTGTTTGCCTATTTCCTGGGCAATTACTCTGTTTCAACATAATTGCAGGCACAAATTAAGACATTTTCAGCAAATCAGCTTCACTCATTACTTGTTTTTCTCTGTTTAATGAAGTCATTACTGTATAGTGTTACAATCACCAGCTTGAGAATGCAGAGAGATACTTGTGGTTCAAAAATTTTGTGGGGGAGGAACAGGGAAGATAAGTGAAGTCAGACATCTGGATGTGGAAAGACAGGTTCCTTCCAGCAGAGTGCTCAAGAAAAAGAAAAAGTTTCTTCTGGATAAAGAGAATACATGCTCACCAAAAGTTTCTCACAAAGGATAACTAACACTTATTATTTAAAATACACACCAAGAAGCAAAATTGATACAGCTCTATGATTCTGTTTCCAGAATAATCATGTTATGCTGAATAATGGGAATAAGAACAGTACTGTGGAATAAATAACGCCTTCTTACACAAGCATTTCTGAAAATCTAGACCTAAAGCTAATTAAAACTTTACATTTTGGGAATATATTTCTATTTCAAAAATAGTTATCAGCGAATAAACACCCATTCCCACCCCACAATATTTAAGGGATGTACAAAATCTATAGTGTTTCTACATCTGAATGGAGCATATAAAGGNAAAGGAACATCACAATTGACTAATTACTGTAGAAGCCTGAAAATCTGTTATTTTAATATTCCATAACTACTTGTCCTCATCAGCCAAATAAAGACTATTTCCCTTTTTCTTACCAGGATATTGCCATTGGCATATTAATGAGAATTATGCTTACCTGTGATACCCTCTCCCAGTAGATCAGTCATTTTGCAGCACAGTGACAATAATTTAGTAGTGTAATCATCTAAAAGCATTATCTGAATATATTTAAAGAAAACACAAAAGGATTTAGATAAATTAATCACCTTTATTAAATCCATGTAATTTCCTCAACAGCTTGCCATAGAAGTTTGAATCTAAAACTACTTTATGACTATTTTTTTCATTACCAGTATACACCAACATTTCAGGGGGAAATTAATCTCAGAAGGCAGCTCCTAATGTAGAGGATTTCCAAAAATGAGCTCAATCTTAAAAATGTGCTTTGTTCCCCCTACTCATACCAGAAAGTACTTTGAAAGTTTCACTTGGACGCAAGCCTTTTGAATTCCTGCTAATTTACCCCATGGCCTGCTCAAGTATATCTGTATTTATTTTAAAATTGTTTTATAGCTTAAGCAGTTCTAACAGGCATCATACTGCTGAATCCTGCTCCACATGTACTGCAGAGCAGTGTAATTTTTGAAATTTGAAATCAGAAGTCTTACAAAAGAAAAGGGAAGATAAACACAAACAGTTTCTAAGTTTTCTTCACAACTAATAAAAAAAAGAGACAACTAAACATTTGTTCTTGCTGTACTAGCCTCTAGATTTTTCAATATGCATTATACAGAGATCTGAGTTACCAAAAGTAAAATGTATTACTTGGACAGAAAACAACTCTAAGTGAAAATGACAACCATTAATTTTATGTATTTGTTCTCTACCCAGTGATACAGATTTCTTGTTCAAGTGATGACAGAATTCTTATAAAAATTTTAACAAAATTATACCTTCCATTCTTCCTCTTTGCTAAAGTCATCAAATACTGCTGATTTCAGCTCTGTAAGAAGAAACAGTTTACCAGTTAGTGGAATCAAATTTGTTACTAAGAAAGAAAAAAAAATACCTCCATTTAGACTCATATATTCAGAGCCCTAAAAAGAAAAATAAAAAAAACCACATACTGATAAATACCTGCACAGAATTCTTCACCACAAACTGTCCCTGCCTGTTTCTAGGACTGTACACAGGTATAATAACAAATTTTAGCCAGGTGAAAATTTTATTAACATTCATATTTTCAGAGAACACTCTTGCCAATTAATTAGTCTTTAGCATTACATAGAATTCCTTTTAATAATCTGAGTGCCCAACAACCTTTTCTAAAGTCTCAAATATTATTTTTTTCTACAATATTTGCCTATAAAAGGCACCAGAACATATAAACGCATAGTTCAGTTGTCTTGAACCTCATTTCTGCAATTAAAAAATACAAGTCAGTTTTCTCCCATAATAAAATGAAAGTTTATCCCAAGCTACCAGTGTACTAGAAACTGTGTACTTGCCCCTGCACTACTCCAACTGTTTTATTTTGTCTTCAACCTGCAGCTGCTTCACCCGAATAATTGGCCTACAATGGTTTACAGGATCTCAAAATCATTTTTCTCCTGCAAGCATTCTGCACACACCGAAACCAAACCCAGGTTAGTGCACCATTTTTGTCCAGGCTTTCATTTTCTTCTTCCATATTTTATACCAACCATATACCCTAACTACCTTTTCAGATTTTGTCTTCACTGAATACATTCAATTACTTTACAAAGGCTTTTTTTCTTCTATCTTTACTTCACAATCTAGGAAAAGAACTAGACACAACCCTGACAGAACAGCAGGCTGCCAAAACCCTGGGGTAGGGGGGGGGGGAAGTAGCAAAACACACCTTGGCAAACTTAATGACCCATTTATAACACACTCCTGAAGAAAGGACTGTTAAGCAAGTGATACAAAAAATAGAATTGCAGAAATGCTGAATCACTTACAAAAATTAATACAGCTATTTATGGCTAGACTATAACTTATTATACAAATCTACAAAATAATTTAAAGTTGGGGAAAAAAACTGACAGAATTCCTCATGGAAGTGACTTAATTTAGAAATTAACTATATGCAGCAGCTCTCTGTATTTTGTGATTTTATCCACAGGAACTACTGTCTCCTAAATACACGTAGCTTTCTCTGTCCTCGTAACTGTGAACTTCACTGACAACAAACTTGGGAGAATTAACTTTTCCACACACTTCTGCTTCAATTCCACACACCACAGGTGTAACTTCTATGCCTATTTACAGAGCACATTGACACATTGACACAAGCTGCTACATAAAGCATCAGCATCACTATTTTCAGACAAATCAGCCTTAATAAAAACCCCAACTTACATGTTTGCTGAAACATTAGAAAGCAGCAGCTCATGGCCTTCAATTACCAATTTAAAAAGTGCCAGACAATGTCTAAAATTTAGTTCATCAATTTTCATTGTTGTAGCTTTGGAAAGACAAGAGGAACTAGCTGACTAACAAAGCATTCATGTCAGAAGTTCCTTTTAACTAAGCTTGCAATATAAATGTTTTATTATTCACACTGCTTCACTGTCACTTTAATCTTTGTTCCTCACACTGGCAACACCATTTCCAAAAGTCTTTATGGCCCTTAGTGACAGACTTCTGCTTTGATCAAATTATTCCCTTTTAAGGTCCAAGTCTTCTATAAAATATCTCAGGACAAAACACTGGCTGTACAGTCATAGGCACAAATAACAGAGCAAGGCAGCAGGATAAGCAAAGCAGCAAAAGTGGGGATTTCTAAAGGTTAAGTTTTTGACCAAGGTATCTAATTCAGACAGGCAGGGTACAGCCAGCAATTGAGGACTGAACTCTAGAGGGACAGTCCGCTTTTCACGTCTAGTGACACAAACAAACCAGCTTTTAGGTGGAAGCAGAGGAGAAAAATGAAAACACGACAGCAGGACCTTCCCATTTCAGTGACAGTCGCCAGGCTGGCTGAACAGCTCTTGGAGTCACAACCTCAGTACAATTAAGCTCGGGATGAGGTGGCTGCTAATGCCTTTTCCCCAAAGGTCCCACACTACCTGAAGTACTATAAGCCTTTCTACTCCAGCAAGGAAGGGGGCAGTTACAACTTCATTTTCTGTAACACACCAGCAGAACCTGTTCCAAAACACGGAGATAAAAATCTGCAGTTCATTTGTAAGACTACCTGGGAACACCTTCAGCTTTTTTCTACCGAAAACCATGAAGCCAAACACAAAGTGGGAAGTGCCGCTCCGTGAGAGAGAGCAGAGAGCCCCTTCTGGGGCCGCAGCACTCTCCAAAACAGCAGCTCGGAGGTAACAGAGAAGTGCTTGAAGAGCTGACTTAAGTTTAGACTCTTCAAGAGCCCGACAGGCGGGCTGCAGCCGGCAGAGCTCACCCTTATCTCGGAAAAAGGCACAAGCGTCTCTTTGCAGCGCTGTCACTGCGGACACTCGCGGCAGCACTGCAAGCCGGGCAGCCACCTCCCACAGCGCGCCGAGTCACCCACCTGTAATAGGCGCAGAAGCCGCCACCCACAGCCTCCGCTGGACACCGGCTGCGCACAGAGCCGCCCGGGCCCGACCCCAACCCCGCCCGGGCCCGACCCCAGCCCCGCTCGGCCCCCTCACGCAGCGCGGCCGCGGGCTCGTCGGAAGCGGCCCCGGACCCCACCTCGGCAGGCACCCCCGACCCCACACACGGCGCTACGCGGAGCCGGCGCCTCAGCGGCTCCCGGCCGGCCCGCGCCCACCGAACGGCCCCGGGCGCCCCCGCCGCGGGGCCGGGGAAGGAGCCCCACGGTCACTCACTCTGCCACACGAAGCTCTTCAGCCCCCGCACCGCCGGCGCCATCTTGCTGCCAGCCCCGCCTGGCAGCGCTGCCTTCCCCTCCCTCTTCAGGGGCGGTGGCGGCGGGCGCAGCCCGATCCCGGGCGGGGCGGCTCCTGCCGGCCGGGGTCGGCTCCGCTGGAGCCCGGACCAGATCGCCGGGAACCGGGCTCTCTTCGTCTGCGTCCATGTGGTCCGAAATTCCCACCAGGGAAGTGCCTGGTGACGAGGGCTCGCCCCCTGAGGAAGGAGCTTCCTGCTGCCTCAGGTGAGCCCGGGACGGCGGGAGCCGCCCCCGACCCCGAGGCCGCCCCTGGCGAGGTGTGGGAAGCAAGGGGGAGCTGGAGACCGCCTGGCCGGGGTGGCTCCCGAAACCTGCCCTAGTCCCGGGTCCCCTCGGGGGAAAACCGGGGCTCCCTCACGAGAACGGCTCCCAGGTTCCCGCTGACATGCATGTAAACCACCAAAGAAAACATTGTCGGGTCATAGAACGATAGCGGCTGTTGACGCCTATAGTCGTGTCAGAAGTTACAGTTTGAAGACATAAAGTTGTGTTCTCAAAGGGGAACCAGCAGCTGGAACAAATACGAAGGAATGCGAGGAAAATGTCTCTTTCCCCAACGCCAGGAATGAGGAAGAGTTAGTTCCCAGTCTGTGTGGCGGTGTGCCATTCAAAGGGGCGTACGATGAGGGGATCATTCCCGACAGAAAAGAAGATCCTTGTGAGTGGGCAAAAATGCAGTAGACAATGAGCCGAAGAGCAGATTTCATTTCGCTTAATTACTTTATGAGTCTTTTATAAACCATACAGAATCTGCACCCTATAGCCGAAGGACAGAGCCGCCAGCCATGCGGCCAGAAGCCGAGCGCTGTGGTGGCCCCGTGTCACAGGGGTTGGTGGCCGCTGTCCAGCTGTGGTCCAGCAGGGAGGAGCGGCCAGCCCGGCGCGACCTCCTCTCCCCGGGGACCGCGCCTACAGTGACAACAGCGCTGGGCATCGGCCGCAGCTCGCCCCCGTGTGAAGCAGGAACGAAATTCTGACAAGATGTGCGGTGCAAAAAGTAAATCATTGGCGTTTACTGGAGTGCTTCTCAGCTGCCTAGGAGTGGTGAGTGCGACTTAATTGCTGTAAAGCTACTTTTAGCGATGATACTGTATTCTTCGGAAAAGTAAACTAAAAGTTAGGGTGGAGCACTATCAGACATCCGCTTCCACAGGGGTATTTCGTTAATACCACAATGTTGCACTGTTTACATACGACTGAAAAATACTTTCAAAGTGCGTCAGCAACTGAAAACGGGATTAATAGGCAGGTTCAGAGGGGGAAATGCAGAAGCAGTACAATCTGCCTACCTGTACCAAATCTCATTGGTTGTGTATTCTTTCCATGCTTAAAGAATCTGAGCAAATACATCATGTCAGTAAAATGTGTTAATAAACATAGTATTTTAGGTTGTTGTTACTAAAATTCTTAGATCTTTAATTTTCAAAATAAAATGTCACATTGTATTTCTAATTTTGTTACATCTTCCTTTTCAGATATTTTCAGCAAACACAGGTAAATATTCAAAATGGTATTTTGGTTTTGCCTGCCTATTTTTGAATGTGTCTGAAGAGAACAGCTACTTGTGATTTTTACTAAATATTCTGTAAGTTCTAGCAGCTTTATAAACAATTTTTTCCATGTTTGATTTAAGCTTTAAAAATTACAATGATGTCTTTATAAATTTGAAATCTCATTTCTAGGAGTCAAAATTCTGTTGGACACTCACACAAATATTCAGACTTCTGCCTTGATACTAGTGTGAACCAGGGAGAACACTCAGATGAACAAATTCTGCTGTTCATTACATAGCTGTGGTACAAATGGGATTCATGTTGTCCCATATTTGCAACCAATTCATTGTTGTATGTTCGAAGAATTAACAAAACAAACAAAAGAAAACTCTATCATGCTCTCTCAAAAAAACCCCAATAAACAAACAAACAAACAAACAAACAAAAACCCAACAACAAAACCACCACCAAAATAAAAACCTCACCAGAAGAACAATCTCCTATGCATAAATATTTCCAATGTTTTGGAATTTAATACCCAGCTACTCAACTAAGCATTGAGATCTGCTCTTAGTCCCAAGAACTTTCTTATCAGTTACAGTCAGACACCCTCTTTTGCCCTATTGTAAAAATGGTTCCAGGTATTCTGTCTGACCATGCCTGTGGAACATTTGCAGGTGGGTCTTCCACAGTTGTGGAGCAAAATGTCACACTACTTTTTTTTTTTTTTTTTTTTTTTTTTTAATTTGTTTTAAAATACTGTCTTTAGCAACAATTCATAAAAATTTCTGTGCAGAAAATCCTTACCCAGGTCTAAGTCTTGCCTATGTTAGCACTTAGCTGAGCAGCTGTGTGCTATACTTGCTCATGTCTCCCAAATCCCACATGAGCTGCCTTGCTATGAACAAGCTTGCCTCAAGGTACCTACTTCATCCCAAATACTTCTACATTCCTTTTCTTAATTTTATGTGGGATGTACCTTCATTTTATCTTTTTTCTCTTCTAGTGAGTGCTTTGCAGCCTTGCAATAGGTGTAATTGCTTTATAAATGCTGATTTTAGTATGAAAATCCTGATTTCTGAAAATAAGTTACTCATGGTTAAGAAATACACTGTGTAGTTAGTTTTGTGTCTGCAGTACACAAGAGCTCTTTCTGAGTGGCAGAGCATAACACCAAAGCATTGTTACAGTATTTGATTTGTCATGTTATTGAATACCTAAGTGTATCTGCTCTGAGCAAGGGTTTAGGTGAGTTCCTGTGATCCCTTCCAGACTAGATTATTGTATGTTGCTTTGAAATAGAAATGCCTATTTCAGACTGCTTTGTTTAAACATGCAGTTCTGCTTTGTATATATTGCTTTGTATATTGCTTTAGTAGGTAATATAGTTAATTTGTTTTAAATGAGAACCTCTCAGTGCAACCTAGGTTAAATAATGGTGTTACAATAGTAATTTCAGAGTACTAAAGTATTTTTATGGAAAGATGAAATTTGGTGTTGAATATCGCAAGACTGTGTATTTTGTTAATGTTCACTGAAAGTCCATTTAACTTAAATTTTAATCATTCATAGAAAGTGTAGACTATTTGTCCTACCTTTTGTCATTGTGAAAAGTTCAGAGCACACAGCGTTCCACAGGACTGTGTTTTCCAACTTCAGTGTCTCTATCATTATTTCCATTTTAGCTCCAGATATACCTGTTATTGACCAAGCTTATTCAAAACTTAGCAACAGTATCACAGTGGAATGGGGAGCAGTACCTGGGGCTACTAATTACATGCTGACTGCACAAGATGAAGATTCCTTCGTTGAAACTATAGTAAAAAGCTCTCCAGGCACAGTGACGGGACTGAAGCCAGCCACCTTGTACCGAATCACTGTCAGATCTATAAATTCAGGAGGAAAAAGCCAGCCTTCACCTTTCAGAAAAGTAAAAACAGGTGGACTTTCAAAATCTTATTTCAAATTCTGTAATCTTAATATAACATAAAGCATTCATGCATGTACCAGTCCTGAATTATTATAATCTTTATTTTAAATTGTACTGATCACATTCTTCTTTCAGTTTTTGAGAACTAGAATTCAGTCATCTGACTTAATGACCAGGACAAAAGTCTGAATTAATGGTTTACCTTATGATGGTACAGTAAGTTAAAATTTCAGCTGGTAGTTTCACTACAATTTGTATGAATATATGTATTTTATTTAACAAAAGAAGGAACTTGAAGGAATAGAAGAAATGAAGAAACACCCAAAAGTATAAAATAGTAAGTCAATGTGAAACTTAGGGGACAGGAAATGCAGTATCTTCTTGGTGATTTTCATTCTTCACACATGCAGCCCTTTACACTTTCTGTACAACTTTTGTTTCATTTCACAAAATGTCCAATACAATAATTGATGCACCAAATCACTTTTCCAAATTTATTCTGTTGATCTTGCATTAATTTATTTTTTCTGATTTTTTTTGTCACTGAATTTGTCTCTCAAGATTAGTGATTTTTTTTCTGTATATTCATTTCAAATTTGGCCTTTTCAAACTGTACTACTGGAAAACCAAAAGCATAATTTTGTTCTTTCTCAACAGTCCTGGCTGCTCCCATTCTGTCTGTTCGTTCTCTGAGTTGTGACTCCATTGCAGTGAGCTGGAAAGCTGTGCATATGGCAGCTGGATTCTCTGTGTCACTCATGAGATCAGATGGTTTGGGCAGAATGCTGAAGCAGAACACCACCAATACCTCCTTGATATTTACCAATCTAGATCCAGGAGCTCTCTATACTATCAAGGCTTATGCCTGGAATGCCAATGGGATGCCTGGAGATGATTTCACATATAACCAAAGAACAAGTAAGAAATTTTCTTTTCTGAAACCAAGCCAGCATTCCAAAACCAACACAGCAACAATATACCAGAAAGTATTTATGTGTATTATGTTTTGTATGTGTATTATGTATTATGTGTATTATGTATGTATGATTGTATTATGTTTTTCAAAGATACATTGAGTAGATTTTCAGATCATATTTTTGTCCCGTCTCAAAGTTTATGAAAGCTCAGATGACATGGCTATGTTAGTGAACATTACTGAGGCAAAGATACCATTTACTGTCACTGAAGTTGTTCTTAGGACAGGGCTGGATAAGGGTTACACAAGCTCAGACTGATTTTGAGGATTTTTCTAATTGTGAGAATCAAATATTCAAGTAAGCAGGGAGTTTCAGCAGTGGCCAACCAGAACTATTTCTTTTTAAAAATGTTACTTTAACATGAATGAGGGTAAGGTTTGCACCCCCAAAAAAAGCATTTAGTTTGCAAATTGTGAAAGAGATCATGTCTGTAGGCCATAATCCGAGTTATATTTATGTGTTCCAAATTGATGTACCATAGGTCCTAATGCACCAGTGGACGTTAAAGTAGCTTTTGATAGTGGTGCTCAAAGAGCTGTTGTCTCTTGGATGCCAGCTGAAGGAGCTCTAGCTTACAGTGTCACAGTCTCCAGTGGACTCCTGCAACTGAGGTGTAACACATCTTCTGCCTCCTGCATGGTGCCATCCCTCCAGTGCGGCTCTGAATATTATGTGTCTGTCACAGCCTACAATGATGCTGGATCCAGTGAACCTACTGATGCAGTAAGCTTAAAAACTAGTATGTGTCACTGATTCTTATGGAGCTTATGGCATTTTAACATCTACTTCTTTAATTTCAAATGTAAATGAGTCCATTGCAATTCACAGGTGATTCTCAAATAGTTCTGCTTTTGACCTTTGTTCATGAATTGTGCCATATACTTTTCTATTGAAGGGGTAAGAGCCTAAACATTCTTCATATTTCTGTGACAAAAACTTGCAGTGGTGGAACAAATTTGTGAGGAAATGACATTAAGGACTGCCTCTGAGCATAGAACTGTTCTGGAAGTTGTTAGTTAGAGAGGGGGCCAACAAAAGCACATTCTGCCAAAGTAACACCACTAGACTAAATTAAGAAACCATCAACCATATTCAGGACAAGAGCTTGCTCAGTTCAGCTACAGCACCACTGCCATGTCAGGAGTTGTCAAAATCTAAGCAATTTCTTTTTATTATATGCTACTTGAAATACACAACATTATTTACTTAGTTATTTGATATAACCTGCCTCATTTTGACTTTTGATAGGAGTTAGGAGATCAATCAATGAGCAACTCTGTGATGCATCTAACAGGGATGAGAGAGCCTTATGCAAGAGACAACTCTTAAGCTGTGGGCTGCAGTCTCAGCCAACACTGCTTCAGCTAGATCATGTATATTCAAATAGCAGCAAGCTGCACTTTACTGAACTAGAAAGAAAATGTTATTTAAACAAAAGACATGGAGTTTGCAGTTTAATGTGCCAACAGAAAGGAAACCTAAACAAAGGATAGTTCTACTCAGACACAGCCAGTAAATTTTATACAAAAACGTTAAGGGTTTTCCCACATAGAGGCTTTTGGATGCCAAACGCTATTCATGCTACTATTCCAATTATCATCCAAACCTATTATTTGTGAGCACACATTTTGCCAGTTCCTTTTGAAATACTGCCTGGTGTCACTGTTTTTGTTCAGAGGGCTCCTTAAGCAGATGCTTCTGTAAAACATGATGGTAGCATCTATTTCGTTCTGTAAAAAATCATACCCACTTGTCATCTAAATATAAGCAGCAACCTTTGTAAAGGCAGCTAAGTTGCTGTTTTCTTGATCAAGGCAGAGCAACTGTTCAAGCTGAGTTGAACAATTCTATATATCCCTCATTTCCCTTTATTCCCAAGAGTATAACTTCAAGAAAAAAAATTGTATTGAGAATTTTTTTAAATTTTTTTTTCAGTTCCTTGTGCACCTGTAAACATATCAATTGAGGAGGATGAACCTGGCCACTTGCTGGTATCATGGTCTAGCGTCAGTTTGGGTCATTATTACGTGGTTTTTGTGAAGAGTGATGATGGCTTGGAAGTGCACTGCAACACATCATATACTCACTGCCATTTCCAGTCGGACTGTGGTTTCACTTATTTCATTAGTGTCTTTGCATATAACAAGGCAGGGCAGAGTCCTTTAGGTGATGTATTCAATTACACCACTGGTAAGTTGCCATGTATTCCTGCAAATTCATTTGGATCCTTTAACTGTATTTGTGGTAGAGCTGTTTGGACATTTTTATGGGAAGATAATGACTTAAATTTCTGTTTTTATTCAGGTTTTGGATATAAGACACAAAGCTTGACAGAGAAAAAGAAACAGTTCACATTGCAATTAAACTTAATTTGCATAGTCAAGTGCAACAACATGCATATAAACTTGAAAGCAGTTTAACAATTCACAATCATCAGGCAAGGACATATGAATAACACACAGACCTGGCATAACATTTGAACTTCAGTCCTGTCCAGGGGTTTTTTTAAGCTTTACCTCAGGAAGAGTATACCAAAGTCTTCAACTTCCTCCTAGGGAGTTCTCATACTTGGAAAATGAAAAAAGTAGTAAGTTCGATGGGAAATTGAGAAGAACATTGTTATTTAACCTCTAGACCTTTAAAATTTTAAACCAAGGATATACATAATTCCTATGTCTGACAGGACATGTCCTCTGTCGATTTGGAAGGAGTGGTACTGAATTAATTTAAGAAGTAAATCTGTGATTCATTAGTCTGTTTGCACAGTATTGGTCACCTTTGGAGAAGACATGAAGCACAGATAAATGAAACAAGGCTCTTATTTGCACCAATTTTCCACTCCCATTCGGGTTTCCCTGTCTGCGTTTTCTGTTCGCAGCTCCTTGTTGCCCCAGTGACTTCAGAGCCGTGTTCGTGTCAAGCGACACGGTGCGGGTCACCTGGGCTCCTGTGCGGGGCGCTGACCTGTACGAGACCCGAGCAGCCGGCGGCAGCGGGCTGGTGCTCTGCAGGGACACGGCCACGGCCTGCACCCTGTCGGCTCTGCAGTGCAGCACCCCCTACAACATCACCGTGTACTCCTTCAGCGAGGCCCGCGGCAGCAACACCTCGTGTGCGCCTCAGTACGTGGCAACAGGTAGTGTGATCACTCATGTTCCTTTAGCTGAAGAAATCGTTATTGTACACCACAGTGATTCGTGGATGAAACACATTACTGGAGTGCTAAGTTACTGTTTAACTAAGTTTACTGATAAAATTTTTTTGAAAACCCAAAACTGGAAGTCATTAAGAATACACTATAAGAAGGGAACTTGTATCAAATTTGTATTGAAAGCTTCTGATAGCTCCAATATTTTAAAAATCAGAATTACAATTTATACACAAAATCCTTACGTTGTCTGTTCTGTCACAATTTCTAAATTCTCACCAGGATTAAAGTGTATAAATATCATATACTTTTCCAAAGTAATTTGTCAGTTCTGACTAGAATGGAATATTCACCTATAACTTACATAGTATGCATAAACAATTTATTTAAATACTACTAATATGAAATATTTCAGCTCCCTGGAGTCCTGAAATTAAAAATATCTCAAAGGAGGGTCTATCTGTAATAAGTGTGCAGTGGCAACCTAACAATGAAGAAGCTACGTATGTTGTCACTGCCAGAGGAGAGGCTGGACTTTGGCATTGCACAAGCACCAGGAATTCCTGTACCCTAATGGATCTTCCCTGTGGATCTGCTTTCTCTGTAAGTGCTATAGCAAGATCACCAGCAGGACAGAGCTTCCCAAGCTACAGTATTCCTTTAGAGACAGGTATGGGGAATTGTATATAGTTACATACTATATACAACATACTTAGCAGCATAGTATTAAAAATAGTTCTATGACTCTATGGTTTTGGCTATTTTTTATTTACAATATGTGCACATTGTACTATGTATTGCTGGATGTCCTTTTCTGTAAACCTGTCTCTGTGTGTGACAAGGAAGGGTCATTTAGCAGTTGCCTCAGACTGAAAGGCCTTAATGCACCCAATTATCTTCTGGCACAGCTAACTAAAATGTAATAACATAAGCCATTAATGTAATGCATAACTCCCTTGTCAGCATTTTGATATTTAGTATTACCAATAGAGGCAATGAGGTAATGTCCATGTCAACAAATAAGCAGTGTAAAGAACAGATTAAAGCACATCCTACCCACTATTCCTGCTATTAATTTGCTAACAGGTTTTGTGCTCTACCACCTCTCCAGACAATCCCCAGGCCCAGTACAGAGATTAATATACACTAGGATCTATTTTTAACAGGCAATTTGGCTGCAGTCATTTTATGTTGTAGAGGAAGAGACTTTAAACAGAGCTGGACTGAGATACATGACATGACTTGAGGGGTAGAGACAGACCCTGCTTAATTGAACTACAGATGTACTCTGATATTCTGATGAAAAATCTTTGTAATTTTTAGAATCTTGGTGAACAGTCATTTTATAATAAGAGTTCTAACCCACAGTTAAGAGACAAATTGATCTTATACTGACATTCTGTTTATTAGAGGCTTGCCAGCAGAATCACCTATTTTTCAGCATACCTGAAAAGTATGCACTTCATTCCTTTACTCTTGATCATGTACTATTCTACCAGCAATCCTCCAAATACCTTCCATTTTCCAGGTTCAAAACAGAATTCACTTCTCTGTTTTTTGTTCTCTTTCAGCTCCTTGTTGCCCTAATGACCTGATACTAACTCAAGTGACACAGTCGGTAACCAATATCAGCTGGTCTGTTGGGAGGGGTGCACAGACATACGTAACAACACTGGAGTCTGCAAAAGGACAGGCAAAGTGTCACACACTTCAGACCTACTGTCTCCTGGGCTGTATCACATGTGGCACCAACTATACAGTGTCTCTGAGAGCCATTAGTGAGACGGGTTTGACATCCAGCTGCACCTATCAGGGATATTCTTCCAGTACGTAAAGTGTAAATGCAATTGAGAAGAAAAACACTCAATATACAATGCACTTTGTGTGGTGTTCCTCTCATAAAAATAGCACAGCTGAAATTCAACACACAGCTAATACACCTGCAGTTCCCTCTTTAAATAAATGCACTTCAGATTATTGTCATATAATCAAAACCTGTTCTTATGACAGCCAACAGTTGGCCATATAAGGAAGGTCTAATAATATTGCTCCAGAAGCAGACTTTTAATTTAAATTGTGCTATGGCATAATTAAATTTCAAAGACCTCAAAAGGATTCTGAGCATTCTAAGGTAGGTCTTATGCCAGGTGAGAGCAACAATATTCCAACATGTAAAACAATTACTGAATTCCAGCTCCATAAAATGACTCTAATAAAACTTTTCTCTCCTAGTTCAGCTCAAGAATTATTTTGGCTTTGTGAAATAATAATTTTCTCCTTGAAATGCTGGTAATCATAGTAATCTGGTTTAAACTGCACTCTAAAAATTTATAATACATTGTGAGTTCACAAAATTTGCTCATTAATGTTTCTTACTTTCATAGGTGCTTGCTGCCCTTCTGGGGTGAAGCTCTATAGACTCAGCAACAATGGCATCAGGGTGTTCTGGCGAGCCTCTGATGATACAATAAACTACAAAGCTGATTTACATGGCTCAAAAGGCAATTTCAGCTGTACCCCCAGCTTGGGTCTGAGTCACTGTGATATCACCAAGATACCTTGTGGAGATGTCTACACTGTGGTGGTAGCTCCAGTGACTGACAAGGGGCCAAAGCTCACTTTATTTTCATCATTTTGTCCTAAGAAAATATATTCAGGTAGAATTTAAATTTCTTCAAGTAATTTACTTTTGTCCATGCATGCAATTGTAATCCAAAGTTATGCAGGTAAAGGTGGCATGAAATAGAATGTTTCTGCTCTAGTATTGACTGCAGAATAAACTTTATGAGTGCAGTCTTGCAGTATCTGTGATGGGAACTTCACAGCAGCATTTTGGGTGTGGGCACACCTATCTACACAGGTGCCTGTTAACGGGATCACCCATATCCTGGTGAATACAGAAAAGTTCATGTTCAGTTGGGAGGTTAGGAATGGTTAGAATATAGAAGCAAATAAATGAGCATTTTTTATCTATTTTTAAAATAAATCAGTAACTGCAATGAATCACTCCTAAGCACATTTTTAAGTAATATTTAAAGGGGAAGAAATTACTTTGCCTTTCCCAAGGCATGGATTTAATCCATTATAAAACTATTGCCATCTGATGGGATTGCAAAGTAGTATAGATGGACTACATACTGCAGATTAATATTTTCCAGTTTACAGCCTGACACCTAACACTTGTATCACTGTTTCGTGTCATTTCAGTCACCTGTTCTGGAAGCTCTGTTGGAATGGGTAAGAGCAGTACATTCATTAAAAATTCATGACGTTTATAGAATANAAACAAATCAGTAACTGCAATGAATCACTCCTAAGCACATTTTTAAGTAATGTTTAAAGGGGAAGAAATTACTTTGCCTTTCCCAAGGCATGGATTTAATCCATTATAAAACTATTGCCATCTGATGGGATTGCAAAGTAGTATAGATGGACTACATACTGCAGATTAATATTTTCCAGTTTACAGCCTGACACCTAACACTTGTATCACTGTTTCGTGTCATTTCAGTCACCTGTTCTGGAAGCTCTGTTGGAATGGGTAAGAGCAGTACATTCATTAAAAATTCATGACGTTTATAGAATATTTTTGCATCATCCTCAAATAAGATGCATATAGTATATGGATTTGATAGTCAAAGCTTCTGGTAGTGTTAATGCAGGTTTATCTCCTCCCCTCCTCCATCTTACAGTGTATAATTTTAAAAAAACCCAAAACCTTACCTATATTGTGGCCTGCATACTATCATGCATGGTCACAATGCTTCCTACTCATTTGATAGCACATATTAAAAGGCAGGTTTATCTTTTATAGCTTCCTCACATCCCATTACAAATGAATCTAGGTGGCACTTCTGCTTTCTATTTTCAAAAATGTACAAAAAAAGTGTGGCTTACCTCAATCTGTTCTACCTTTTCTTCTGGGTTTCAGCAGAATAGTGCTTTATTTGCCTATGTAAACTGCTAGAAATAAAAAGCAGCCACTGAAACAAAAATTTCTCAAGACAGTTGCTTTTCCATTACTGGAATTGTCTTAATTTCCAAATTCTTTTATAGTTATCTATAGAGGAAAGAGCAATGCAAAACACATCTAGATGAAATTCTGGTTCAGTAAGGAGGTAAGTTATAAGAATCACAATTCATATTAGAATGTAAGAATCGAACTTTTCCTGCTGATTAAAACGTTGAGATTGGAGGGAAATGCTACACAGCCCTGTGTATCATAAGCATAGGTGGTTTGTTAAAATTCATCATATTTACCTCTGAAATCTCGTTTATTTCTACTAGCACTACTGATTTGTCCTCTCCTCCATT
>VZUA01072527.1:25341-48019 GCA_013401035.1 Horornis vulcanius
CAACCTCATTGCAAAATATTAAGAGTGGCACTTAAATGCTGTTTTACCTTGCTTAATAGCTGGTGGTCATCCATACCTAAAGCTACGTACACTTTGCAGTGGGGCAAAGGGCTCAGATATCTAAAGCCAGCAGAATTCATCAAATTCCTTCAGGTTCCCCTAAAGAGGGAAATTTGTATGCTGTAGGAGGCTATTAATATTACGACTCCAGTACTTAGCATTGGAGCCACACGAAATTTCCAAGACAAATGAGGCTTCACGAGGGTAACTATCCCAGCTAGGCTATTATGGACACGTGGCATACTATGGAAACTTTGGGTTCATAGTGCTTCGGTCATAGTCATTTACCCTGAGAACTGAAGAGTGAGTGCACAGACTGTGAGAAACAACAGCTCTGCAACCACAGCTCCTCCAGCTAAAACTGGCAGAAATTTTCTTCTGATACCCCGAGATGAATGTCCAGTGAAGCTCTACTGCACTGCAACAACTGCACCAGAGTGGGTTGTCGCAAGAGACATCGACCAGAGACACGCAGGCTCTTTTAGAAAGTGGTCAGTGGGTTCTTTTTTTATTGTGGGATGCCCTCCTCTTTTATACAGAAAGTCAGAGGCCAATTTGATTGGTAACACAAAAGGTAAACCTTTCTACCAATTGGTCATCCCAGAGGGACATCAGAAGGTCCCTCCTATAAGAAAGAATGTAAACATTCTTATATTTACAAAACATTGTTCTTCTGTTTACCAGAAGAAAGCCTGGGAAAGAACCCTTTTTAATATCAACACAACCAGGCTCGAAACTCAAGACTACAGTGGGTAGCACTGGCACCTCCACTAGCTCACCCTGCTCATCAGAGCTGCTTGCACAACCCTGCAGTTCCTTCTGCTTTTTACAGAAGGGGACGTGAAATAAAATGGCATCAGAAAGACAAAAAGGAATTAAGAGACCCTGGATACAAACTGAAGAGCTGTATGACAGTAAATCCCAAGCATAATTTCAGACAGGTGTCTTGGTTCAAGTAATTGTCACAGGTCTTGGCTGGCAGTGACTATTGTGCTGTCCAGTACACTGCTAACTCAAGTACATAATATCTATCATATTAAATTCAGAGGTCAAAAAGAACTACTTATAAAATAGGAAAATAAAACACAGTCCTGAAATTACTGCACTTACAAAGAGATATTGGGATGGGCCAGTCTTTGCACAAGCTGTATCAAAATGTTGCCCATCTTTGTTGTAGTGAGACAGTACTTATCTACGTTAAGGTCAAAGATTGTCTCTCAAATACCTGCATTTTTTCCTGCAAATAAACCATTCTTTCACTGTATTGCCCAACAGTCTCAGAAGAGGAGGAAGAGCCCTTAAGGAACAACTGGAAATCAGTAATCCATTTTCCCTGACAAAACACTGGTTCTACAGCCTCTCTGCCCAAGAACATATTTGTTTCAGAAACTGAAGGTTAAAAACAAGGCCAAAAGAAGCCCTCTAGACACAAACAAGATAAATTAAAGCTGTCCTCACTGTTTGGACAGAATCCATGCAATCCCTTGCCAGACTGCAGAGACAGTTCTAATAATCTACTAGACTTTTCTTCTCCAATCTTAAATGAAAGCTCAGTATTTTAGTTTTATGCTGCATGGGAATGAATTTGTTGAAGCTTAGGTTTTGTTTCAAGCTCAGATTTAAAATCAGGTGACACAAATATAAGCAGACAACCTTAACAACATCAGTACTAAAAAATGTTGATTACTAAGGATCATGGTGATAAAGGAAAGACTATTAAAGTTTAGAAAACAGGAAGAGCAGGGAGGAAGAAAAAGTTTACTTCTTGGAATACTATGGAATTAAGTATACTGATGGAAGTCAAAACACTGTTTTCCCTGGATATTTAAAATTAAATATGCCTAGATGACCTGCATCACACAGAAGCAAAAAAAAAAAAGGCACAAANACATTTGTTTGCTACATCTTCATTTTAAGTTACTTATTACATAAAATCCCTTATTCATACAAAGTGTCACTTGATCTCAAAATAAAACGTGGAGGAACTGAAGCACTCTTTAACTGGCAATGAACGTGCAGGGAAAAGCTGACACCCAATACAAAGGAATTAATTGAGAGTTTATTCCAGATGGTTCTCCTCACTTAGTATACAAGTCATCAGAATAATCTATGAAATAGACTTGGACTTTAATGATATGATCTTTTACTATAATGCATTTTGGTTTTTGCTTCTAAGAACCTGTTTAAAAAAAAAATCTGCCAGATGAAATGTTCAGCACAAACTGTGATCTTTACTATTTGTAGAAAATATGAATTAAAAAAGGACACTATCAGTTAATTCTTATTTTAAATGTTTACACTTATAAAAATGTTTTGGAAGCTTGAAAATGAAATCCTTTGTAATATTTTTCTTCTTCCTACCTCCCTCTTCCCATCTTAAATGCCTTTATTAGCCCAGGATTATCATAAATGACAGAGTGCAGCNAAATAAAATGCATAGATGGCTACGGTACTCATCTGTCAACCTTTACAGTGTCTGCTTGAGGTAGCCTTTCTACAGAATTACTAAACAAGCCTCAACATAATCTAAATCCTTGCATCAAAACACTATCTCTGAAAGTCCACTCAATTTAACACCACTGGTGATCAACATAATACATTTTAAAAGCTTTGGACAAAACAGCAGGTACAGTGGACATAAATGTTAGTTCTAAATCTGCAGCCCTCAATGTACATTGTACGCACATAAATATCTCAGCTATAATACACATTCCAGATCCATCCCTAAAAGCCATACTATTATGGAAAGCACAGCCATGCTAACTTCAGGATACAAACCATAATTCCACGTCTACAAAAGGAAAGTATAATTAGTGGCAGTTTATTGCCTCATACAAATTTAACCAACATGGCAACCATGCCAAAGGAATTAAAACATTTTCAGGACATATGTACAGACTGTACATTTCAGAAACATCTGAACAAAAAAATGCAAGAACAATCTCCGCATTACAAATTAAACTAAACAAATGGTTCGAAACTGTCAATGCATTGAATGGGTTTACAAAGGCACTTCCCTACCCAAAATAGGAAATGACAATCTGCAGCCTAGAGGGAGGTTGGAGAAGAGTGCTCATCAACTACTGCACAATCTCAACTTTAAGAAAAAATAAGCAGGATTTAATCAAACATTTATAGGATTCAATGTGATCCACTTCTGAAAGAATTCACACAGTCTCATCTTTGTTTTTCTGTTGCTTTTCTTGGCTCTCTCGTTCTGTACTTTGGCTCCTCCGACGATCATGTTTGTCAGAATGGTCCTTGCTATCACTGTGATCATGTTTGTGGGAACGTTCTTTGCTTCTGCTACGCTTCCTAGATTTTTCTTTGCTGGGACTCTGATCTCGTTTTCTGGACTTCTCAACACTATCTGTTCTTCCTCTGCTTCTGCTTCTACTTCGTTTATTTGACTTGTCTTTATTTTCATTTTTATGTTTACTTGATTTTTCTTTGCTCCTGCTTCTGCTGCGCTTACCTGTGTTCCTGCTTCGGCTCCTACTCCTATGCTTTCTTTCCCGGCTTCGACTTCTACTATGCTTTCTCTCTTTTTTGGAATCCCTCTTGTCGTCGCGGTGTTTCTTCTCATCTTTGTCATCCTTGTGTCTTCTCTCCTCTGTGTCACCCTTACTTTTCCTTTCTTTTGACCTTTCTCTAGATCGATCTTTTTCCCTCTCACTACCTCTTTCCTTATCATAATCTCTCTCTTTTTTCCGACTCCGCTCATTCTCTTTCTCTCGCTCCCTATCCCTGTCTCTTCTATCTTTCCTGTCACGACTTCGACTCCGGCTTCTGTATCTGTCCCTGCTTCTGCTTCGCCTCCGTTCTAGTGAGCGATCGGTACTTCGAGATCTCCGTCTTTCTTTTTCTCTCTCCTTTGCTTCGCGTTCCAATCTCTGCCGTTCCCGTTCTCTTTCTAGTTCTCTATCAAAACTAGATGATCCATGGCCTTCCCGATGGTGACTTCTGCTTCTGGATCTTCTGGGAGACCTCCTTGGACTGATGGATCTTGGTCTTGGAGACCTTTTAAAATAGAAGATATTCTTTATGAAACACCTCCTTCAATAGTTAAGAGATCCTCTTTCCAATTTGTACTTTACATACAGAGCCTGTATTTAATCTAAAATACCAAATATCATCTGATTATTTTAATCCACTAGCATCCATAAACTCTTGCCTTAAAACCTATCTCAGTGAAAAGACAACATGTTGCTGGTAATGAGTAGTTCAATATTGAACTTTTAACATTCATTTTTAAAATAATTTTTATGTGACCTTGAACGTCTACGTTCTGCATGCCGGTCTATTTCTTCCATCCCCTCCTTGCCATCTTTCTTGATTTTTCTAGGTCTGCTTTTAATTTGCTGGTCAATGGCTTTCTGGACTGGCACAGGAATTCTTGGAAACAACGTGGAAAACCATTCAAGCTTAGTGAGGAAGGAACGAAGCATCTCCCCTATGGTCATAACGCAACCCCCACCTGCCTTCACATCCAGGTCCTGTAAAATACAAGCAAAAAATATCCTGATGGTCAAAAATATTCTTTACTCATTAAAAAAAAATGCTGCTACATTACTGTCCTATTGAAGTCTTATGATTATGAAAGTTTACTTGTCTCATATTCTAATACATTTCCTTAGAGAAATTCAAACTCTGCACTCTTTGGATTTGGCAGAATGTTACAGATAGGGAATGGGACTTAATATATATGCATGCAGGCACATACTAATCCTGCAGCCATCTGGATGGTAAGGGACTGTTGAAGAAAAGATTAATGCAAAATCCCCTTACACAGTCTGGTTATATGGTATGATCTTGCATTGTATTTAAATGCCACAAAGTTGAGAAGTCCTCAGAAACTACATTTAATACTCCATTTTGTGGATGTTCAACTGTGTACCATCATACCCAACCCTGTGGCCTAAATCATTTATGAACTACATCATTGCCTATCTAAAAATGATCATAGAAAAACCTCTAGTACAAAATGGCATCCTAACAGAATTGGAAGCAATAGCAAACCAACTGCCATGAAGCAGTGAGGTTTCTAATTTAGAAATATGTAAAAAAATAAATAAATGAACAAATAATTGGAAACGCATAATCCATGATGACCATTGTCTCTGAAAAGGGTCATTACCGCATGAAGGCCTTCTTGCTATGCCCTCTCACAGCTCAGGACATGTTAGTCAGCTATTGTCAGTCCCAAACCTATAGTGCAAGCACACAAGGAAAGTGAGATTTGTTATCTAAACAGGAAGAGAAAATCTGAACGTAAAACTGCTTGCACTCACACACATTTAAGTGTTCAGATATACAGTTTTTCCAAATATAATCGCTGCAGAGATCTAAAGAAGAAAAAGAGGAGTTAAACGTAGCACCTGGAGAGTACGTACAGTTAAACAAAATAAACATAAGAAGCACTTTGAAAAGTAACTCTGTGTCCTGGGAAGGTTTTCACAGCAGCATGACAAAAGATGAACTGCTTCCACATATTTATGAACTGGAGGGAAAAAAAAATCCTGTAGGTTTAAATAATTCCATATATAAAAATTTGCTTCATCCAGCTTGACCAGGACTGGTAAGAAACTTAAGCAGCCCCAAGCAGTTTTTCTACACAACACAAAGCTACTGATAGCAGCTGGGAAAGAAACACTAATTCCAAAAATATAGTGGGAGACTTTAAACAACAAGAAATAAACACATCCTGATACCCAGTGTCAGCAAAAACTGAAATGTATAAACTGAAAAAAGTGCTTTGAATAACGAACCAGTTAAGACCTGCACAATGCATTGTACTTGTCATTGCTTTACTGTCCTTAGAATTGGCTGTGGGACCCTGAGAATGAAACCACCCCAATCCTTCTCATAAATTACAGTCCAACGTTGCAGAGGAGAATTCACATTAGCTAGCCCCACCTGGGGGAGAAGGACATTACACTGATTCAAACAACAGTCCAATTTGGTTTCATTTTTGTTAAAAGTCTACTATAGCATGAGTTTACCTGAAATTACTAGCTGTTTCCTTTGCTCAGTGTTTTTGATACCTAGCATGAAAGAAGCCATTTAAAATACACTGCATTGCAGTTAGACACAGGTACAATTAACCCAATTTTTAATACCAGTATTCGGACATCAATTGCAACTACAACATTTGAAATTTCTTCAAGTAGATGCCTACTGTCACACTGAAGATGGCAAGTAATCCTTCCTGTTCTGGTCTTAAATTTAAGATGTAATTTAAAACCTGCTCAATAAATACAAATTGTAGCAGTATGTAGCAGACTGTGTATTCAACTTCATAGCCAAAGAAACCTCACCCACCAGTTCCCTGCTGTTTTCCAAACAGTAAATCAGGACTAGGATACTAAAGGTATCGGACTGCATAATAATGCAACCTCTATACTGAATTTCTTTACTGAATTTCTTCAGCAAGTCAGCTTTTTATCTGCCCCATTAACAAAGACATTAAGGTTCCAGAAATAATGCCACCTTATGCAGTCAGTAATCAGGCTTTTTTGCTTCTCCCCTGAAGAAATCCTGGGTTTAGTTGTTCCAGGACATTAATAATAACCACAAAGATTTCTGGCAGTATTTTCCAAGGTGGATGTTGGTTTCTACACATAGCTCCCATTCTTTTATGTAAGCATCAATTCCCCTATCCCAGTAATAAGTAGATAATACAAATTTAGCACTTGACTTCCTACACCTTACCTAAAAGTAACTATGATTTTAAAAAGCACACAGAAGACACACATTCACACAGCCTGCTGTCTGCATTCTGATTCAGTACACCTGTCCCACATTGCTTTGTAAATCTGACACAGTAGCATCTTAACCAATGAAAAAATCTGTTAGATCATCAAAATCTAAGAGAAATCACCAGCTCAAATCTGTTTCCTGCACTAATTGACATACATAATGTAAACATGAACATAACATTGTAACATTCAAACTACAGAAAACCCTATCAAGCAATGTTTAAGCCTAAAGTAGTAACATGAAAAGAAACAAAAGAAAACAAATTATTACCCTCGCCGACATACCTCTTCATCATCAAGAAAGGATTCAAACCAGTCCCACAGATCTGTAGGTGGCTGTGTGTACCTTTAAGCACAAAAACAATGCAAAATTTTAATACAGCTTTCTGCATATTAAATCAGTTATTAGTTGATGATATGGATACTTACCTAATATACATAAATCCAAGAGCCCTAATATATGGGGAGTCTGTATGAGTGATAAGGCCCATCACTTGCTTACGAGTGAGCTTCAGTGTAAATAATTTGTAGAGCAGACAAAAAGCAGTAGACACAATTCCTCCAGTTCCAACACCACGCACCTTTCAAAAGCAGAAAGTTAGGTGAGGATGCAGGAAGTCACAAAGACATTATCCCAAACGTACAAAAGACTGAGAACTAACAAAGGATAAAATCTAAATCTACAAACAAAGCTATGTGGAAAAAGTTAACACTACTTACATCCACAGCTTTGGAAATGAGAAGAACGTATCTACTCTTTGTAATAAATATTTTATATCTAGAGACTGAGCCAACATACAAGGACATTTTATCTACGCTTTGGAAAGCTATTTACCAGACAGAAAAATTTAAGAAGGCACGTACTTCTACTTACCCCTCCACACATCCCTGTCTGGCCTGCTGTTTTTCTGCTGCCCTTTTCCCATGGTTCAACATGCGTAACCTGAAAGAGTGAGGTGGGGGACAGGAGGAAAGAAAGAAAACTACCATTACAACCTGCATAATGTTTAGGTGACTACACAAGCCCCATTTAACAAAGGATACCCTAACTCAATCTTAAAAAACTGTCTTCTAGCAAATCCAAGATCAAGTCTGCTTTGTCATTAAAGCAAAGCACTTGGCTTTTTTAATTATCACATTAGTAAATTACAGCCAAAATCCTGAATGAAATTTTAAACAAACAAATCCCAGAACCCCAAAGGAAATAACCATGCTTATTCTATACCCCACATACTTTCAAATACTTTTTGACTAAACCCCATCATTACTATTTCCTTGGGTGATTAAACAACTGCATTTATTTAAACCATCTCCTTACAAGTTTAGTGATAACTGCTGATAACAGCTACAAAAGTCAAAATATACAGTTTCATATTCCTAAATCTCATTTCTGAAGTAAATTTAACTAGAGATTTCTTTTTTTTTTATCACTTACTATTAGGACAAAAGAAATATGTTTATCAAGGGCAGTATTTTAACACAGAGTCAAAGTTTTTTCTCTTAGACTGCAGCAATGTTCTTAGATAAAATGATTTCTAAGTACCAACATGTAAAATTTGCCCAAGACAAATCTTGTGAGATACATTTAGGGATGAGTGCACAAACACAGTTAATCAACACCATTCCTAAAACTCAACAATAAGAGTCATAAACAAGCTCAGAACCACATAACTGCCAATGCTACATTTGAAATTCTGAAATTCAGAGAAGCAATATCTGACTCAATAAACAAATATATTTCCTTAACACAACAACCTAAAATATATTTATAAGACAAAAAGGATACAATGGTGCAACACTGGATTGGGAATAAGAGTTCATGCTGTACGGTATTTCACAAATTAATATTCCTTAACAATACATAAAACAAAACAAATTATGTACACAATCACATGAAATCAAAGATACACTAACAGCAGAAGTTGCTGAACTGTTTGTTTGGGTTTTTTACAGTTGCTGTCTTTGCCAAACAGGAAATATGAGAGATGCCAATACTGTAGAATTCAAAATCCACTATGACTTCCTGTACTGTTAGCACGAGAAGTTCACAAATACTACACAAATAATACTGCATATCCTGGTTATAGAATATTGCCTCTCACAGGAAATGAAAAGTACTTTTCAGTCCAAGGATCAAGTGTAACAGTATCAAAAATGCTAGCCTTCAACTTTTTAAATTACAGTCAATGTAAACACGTTGGTTTTGACAGGTATCAATTAAAACAAACAACAAAACCCAACAAAATAATATTCATTTCAGAAAGGAATATTTAAAGTTTTGATCCCACAAAGATTGCTTTGAATACTTAACTTATTGAAAATACACAGACAAAATGAAGCTGAGGACATGCACATGGTGTTAAGGTCACGGATAAAGAAAGAAGAAGTCCTGCACTTTGTAGATACAGAACTGAAACAGGAGCCCAGAATTACAAATGAATTAATTCAAATATCTGGACACAATCTATATCTTCAAAGATGGTCCTTATCACTAGCTGCCTGCCAATCACCTTTTCCAGCACCCAGCATTCTAAAGTTTCCTAGAAGGGTCACTTGTTTCTCAGACAGACAAATACACTTGAAAATACAGCTGCTTTGACAGGTATCATGCTCATTAAAAAAAGCCCCAAACAACAACAACTAACAAAAAACCCCCACAGCAATTATTTGGGAATCTTCAAACATGAAGGAATTTCAAATCTTCTTAATATCAATGAAGCAGCTTAACCATCAGGTTATCTTCTCCCTCACAGCCATTACTCATGAGTGAATAAAGAGCTGAGTTTTCTCTTTATTTAGCTGGCAGTTTTGAGTCACTGTCAAGTTCAGTAAACAAATCAGATCAATATGTAGATTTTTAATGGCATGTCAAAATTCTTCCCAAATTTAAGATAAAATCCCTTTTGGAATGAAACAGCAGGTCAAGCAAGTGAGCTATTTGACTTACTGCTGCTGAGCTCCATCAGTACAAAGACAACAAATTGTACCAAATACTTTTTAGTGGATCTGAAGGAGTTCACTTTAAAAATTGAGTAAGCTCTCAAATTTTCTGAAAATGTTTCTTTCATCACTTTTTCAGCTCTAAAAATCAATTGCATAAGTACAGTCTGCTACTTTCTATTCAGATAGTAATGAGTCTCTCACACATGCAGCATTTAGTAGTAAATTAACTGGAGAGATGCTGCCAACAATATATCTTACACTAAGCATTAGGTGAAATAAGTAATCAGTTTCAAATGACAGAGCACAGGCAGAGAAATGCTATCTTTACGTGAAAAAACAGTAGCATAAGTAAGCGCAAACTGACAAAAATCTCAAAATACTGTGGTGGAGTTATTAGTCACAGTTATAGTGCCTTCAGTAACTTGATATGGCTTGGATAAATGAAACAAAAAGGCTACCTTTGCTTTTCATTTTATTTCAAATATACTGAAACCCAGCAGCTGACACAATAACATTATCAAGCAAAATGAATTCACCTGAAAAAAATACGCCAATAACGACCAAAACACAGGTGACTAATAGAATTATCTAAATTTTGGTCTCGTTATCAGAACAAAGAAAGTGGCTGCGTTGATTAGCATTAATTATGCATACCTCTACCTGGGAGAGTGGCTTGACGGAAGCCTCGGTGCAAAACTGATTCAATCCTGCTAACAAAACAAGAACCGAGACATAGGTGCCCTGATACAGATCATTCATCTCCCCAGCGCATCCTACCTAACGCTAAGAGAAGCACTAAAACGAACTCGTTAAGTTATGGAGGGAATCCTGACCTGGAACCGAGAATGAAGGCCACACGAAGACACCTACGGTCAGCACCATCCCTTCTGCGTGGTTACAGGGCATACTGGTGGCTCCGCGCTGCGGGGAGGGCCGGCCTCTGGCAGCGGCAGCAGATCTGCGCCCTCCCCGCTCTCTCCGGCTGAAGGCGCAGCCCTCAGACGGCCATTTCGCCCCCACCGCCCTGGCTCACGCTGCCCTCTTCAAACCCAATTTGCAGCTCCGCAATTCCCAATCCGACGCGGAACACGCCTCTTTGGTGAGGCAGAGAATGCAGAGTCTTGGATTCCCCCAGCTCAGCAACACAAACGATATTTACTCCCATCCCTCATCGCACGATAAGGGGCGAAAAGGCGCGGGCCGCAACCAAACCGGGCTCGGCGCCAGCGCGGCCGGCGGGCTCACCTTGAAATAGATCTCGTCCACCACTTCGTGGTAGGTCTTGAGCTCGTAGAGCTGCACCTTGAAGTAGGGCGACGAGAGGATGTTGGTGAGGATCATGGGGTTCAGGTTCATGGTCTTTTCGTTGCCCCACAGCGGCAGCACGTTGCCCTGCTTGCCCGAGGCCGCCGGCTTGGGGCCCCCGCTCTGCAGCGGCTGCTGCACAGGCGGGACGGCGCCGGGCGGGTGCTGGGCCGCCTGCTGCCCCTGGCAGTTCGCCACCGCGGGGCTGTTGTTGGCCATGGCGGGTCGGCGCTCGGGGCAGGCGGGCCGCGCACACGGAGCGGGGCCGGCGGGCGCTGCCTCAGCCCCGACAAGATGGCGGCCGGGGAAGTGACGGCGGCGCCTTCCGGGGCCGCGTCACCGACCCGCGAGGAGCGGCGGGGAAAGGGCGGGGGAGCTCCGGAGCCTTGGCGCGGGCTCTCCCCGCGGCCCCTCCCGCTGGCAGCCCGGCCTTTCCCGCGGCTCTTCCCGCCCCCGTCCCGCCTCGCGGCAGCCCGGGGGCCCGGCAGGCGGGATATCTCCGCCAGGGAGAGCGGGGGTCTCTGTGGCCGGAAGGGGGACAGCTGCTGACACTGTCACACGCAGTTCAGTAGATCAAGCCACCGATTTAACAAAGTTGAAAACTGGTCCCCTCGTTGCCTTGTCTTTGGTAATTAGGCCACGGCACAGCTGGCGCTGGCCGGTTCTGCCGCCACAGCAGTGGAGAAGCAAAGAAATCATAAAATTACTTGAGTTGGAAGGGTACCTTGAAGGCCATTTATCTAGTTCCAAGCCCCTGCTAAGGGCAGGGACGCCTTCCATTAGACCAGGCTGCTTCAAACCCCATCCGGCCTGGACTTGAAGGGACGGGGCATCTACAGCTTCCCTACTGGGGAAGGAGGAAATGTTGGACATGTTCAGTGTGCTGGAGCCCCAGAGGGCAATGACGGCCAGGGCACGGCACGGCCCAGCCCGTTCACTTCATGCCAATGCTGGGTACCAGGCCCACTGCTCTGGCCAAGACCTGGCTTCTGAGCAGCTTCTGAGAAACCTGTCAGACACTCAGAAAACAGTAACTGTTCCCTGCTGCTCAATTCCAGCTCAACAGCTCCTTCTGAAACTGGTAGTCCTATATACGGACTTGGAACAAGCAGAATTAAACAGCTAAGAGAGAATCACTGTCTACGTATAATTACAAACAGAAAACAGAAAAGAGAAAATCTTACGGTTTTTCCTGCAAAAACAGAAAAAAAAAAAAAAAACCCACGCAAACCCAATATAACTAATTACATACTTTGGTGTCAGTCTTTAAACGTAAAGTGCAAAAGGGAGACTGAAAGTGTGATTTAGAAGAATTGCCAAAATATTCTAAACATCAAATGACTGCAAAAAATAAACTGATAGTTCAGTGAAATGACTGCAAGACAGGCATAATGTGCCAAAGTATGTTCAGTTGTACACAAAAGGGCTCCCCCATTGCTTGGTGCATCAGGAAACAGGTACAGGGAGAAGCTGGTATGAATTCATCCATGGGAATAGCATGTCTACATGCTAAAGCTAACCCAGATTTTTAATTTAGAGGAGATAAATACTGTTGGAAGTAACATTAAAATACCTTCGCTCTTCATTACACATTGAAACATTGAAAAACAGTTTATTTTCATTACACTGGCCCGTCAAGTACCTTAGAGCTTGTACTGTAGCAGAGAAGTGTTATCAGGGGCCTGGCAGTTAACAGTTTCTCTAAGCTGCCTGTTCTGTTATCGAGGCTTTTCACTCCTCTTTTCTAGAAATAACCACCAGTCTCCTTTTGGCCTCCTCTTGCCATCTTGGCTGATTTCCAAAGACGTTCACAAAATCTTCATTACTTGCATGGCTCTACCATAGTGATATAGTAAACAGCCATTTAACAATCTCATATCAAATCAGAGTCTAGTCACAAAAACTAATTCCAAGAAAGTGTCTTTATAACAGTAATCTTGTTCTGGATGCAGTTAGCTAGAGTAATAACTTTTCCTTGAACATGAGTGGTTTTGTTATTGTTGTTTGGAGCACCTCCTTAATTTTTATTGTGTAACCACTTCAAGACAGCCCATACTTCTGTTCCAGTTCATATTGCCCTACTTGTGTTTACATGCATTTACCTTCTCCTGTTGGAATATTTAGCCAAATATTTTCCAAACCTCAGTATTTTTTACTCTCTATAAGATGGTGTTTTTATACTTCTTTCCCTCTTTGGTGGTGATGCTGAAACCTCACATATAGTTACAACCTATAAATCCATTTGCTCCAAGTTATATTTTCTTCCCTCAGGCATCCCAGTTTTTATAGAGTACAACCAAAAAGAAAAACAAAGCCAAACCAAAAACCAAACCAAAGAACATCAAAATGAGGTGATCATCACTTGCAAATGCCAATAAACTAGATATAATTATAAAAGAGTAAGAAGAATGTGATTTGTATCTAACAGCAGCTTCACTTCTCATTCACACAGATGAATTCTTAATTTTTTTAAATGGGCCAAATGTGTTAATTGAAACTGAGGAGAAAAAGACCTCTACTCCAGTCACTAAACATCCTCTGAATTTAGGCTGAGACGACAGGTTGTTAGCTCTTGAATTACAGATTAAGCAGTATTGCTGTGTGTATATTCCTGTCAAATATCAATATGGGCTGGTGTCTTCTGGCAGCAGTACTGCATGAAGTTTCTTTTGCTACCAGATTTAATTATATGCACTACAACTTTGTGGGGAAAGTATTGGAATTGCATAGTTGTCTTTCTTATTCCAGTTACTGAAGGAAATAAATATCAGCAGTTTAGGATTTATTGATTCATGACTTTATATTGTGAGATGCTTTTATTCCAGTATAGTCATATAATTTGTTGCTTGTGTAGAGTGCAAAAGTAACAGGCTTCTTTAAAAAAACCTGCTTGATTTGTGGCATATTGAGCTAAGACAATTTGAATATTCAGTTTGAAATTATGGACTGTAATGTGAAAATTACCTTGTAACTGAAGTTCCAAGCATCATTGACTTAGACCTCCTTTAAGTAGGGGGTGCACTAGGTAATCTCTAAAGGTTCCCTCCAACATAAATTATTCTATGATGCCTTGAGACTGTTTAGTAGATGTACCACTGCATAAGGGAAAAACAAAACAAAACAAAACAAAAATTTTAACCACAACTAGACTAAATCAAAGATTTTTTTTCAATGGGAAAAGAGTTTAAAAACCCCTTTATTTTATTTAATGGGGAAAAATCACAAGAAATTTTCAATACTTTTTTCAGCAATTAGATCAGACACCCTGGAGTTAGGGCAGATTTTCCAGCTCAAAACTGCAAATAGTGCTTACTATCTTTTTCATGTTGCTAGTCTTCCAAAGATTGAATCTCCAATCCAATGTCATCACCTAATATGGAACAATCAAAAAGGATAGCTCTGTGATTATATTGTTCATAGTGGAGAATTATAACAGCTGATAATTCTGCAGGTTTCACTTACAGTGGTACATTTTGGGGTGAATTCTTATGGACTATCTTATGATCGAACTTATCTAACAAATTTTTATCCTCACTGCCACCAGAATCCTGCCTCCTTCTAGATCCCAGGTCTACACTATACACTATTAATAACAGCCCTGCCCTGTGATTAGCAAACGCTTTAGATGCTGTTAACAGAAAAAAAGGAGACATTTAGAGCCACGCTTTCTTTTCTACTTTCACCGTGCAACTATGCAGCGGCCTGCTCACTGAGAGACAAATTTGGCCCAGTGTGGAAAAGACTTAATGGAAATTACATCGATTTTGGATGTTTATGGTCTCTACCTCACTCACCCAGACAGGGCTAGTTCACTGCATATGGCAACCAGCACAATAGCGCGTTTCCCCTCCGCGGCATAGCAAACACAGCAGCACCGCAAGGGACTTGAATGAGGAGCGTCCAGATTTTTCGGGTTAGCGTAAAAAAGTAGAGACAACCCTCGCCGCCGCCAATCACTTTTTAATTACACTGAGGGAGGCTGGCACGGATCAGTACAACAGGTGGGCCCTGGGACGGCCCTTGGCGCTGGTTCATCGTCCCGCACGGAGCTGCCTTAAAATGTTTCCCCCGCGCTGAGGGCTGGCCGCTGGCGCTCCCGCGCTCCCCGGAGGTGCCGCACCCCCGTGGGGGCGGCCGCTTGTGCCCGGCGGGAGCTCGCCGTGGGAGAGAAGGTGGAACGGGAAGCGCCGCGGCACGGGCAGGGGTGGCTGTGCCGGGAGGCAGCGGCCGGCGGGGGTCGGGAGCCGGGGCGGCTGAGGAGCCGGTGGGGGTCAGGCGGTGCGTGCTGTGGGTGGCCCCTCTCGGGCTGAGGGGAGCCCTGCAGGCCCGCTTGGCTCCTGAGGCGGGGACTGGCCTCAACACCGAGCCGGCTTTTGTGCCTGTATATACACAAATATGTATTTCTGTTGGTGTGTGAAAGACCTCGTAGAGCAATGAAGTTGTGTGCAGGCTTGGCTCGCATGCGTTTAGTTGTAGTGTTTGGTTGTAATCTCTGTCCAGGTGTGCTGGATGGTGACAGATTATGAAATTTGTGTTTTAAGATTAGTATATGATTTTTAGTTGTTTACATAAGGATATTTACGTAATTACACGTGGGGAGAACAGCCTAATCGTGCTAATCCCAATATTTTTGTCATTCTTTGAATAGAACTCAGATCAGGTCAAATCCCTGCTTAATTGGGACTTAAACATCACTGAAAACAGCAAACTTTGTAATTGGATATGTTATGAAGTGCTTCAGAAAATAAGAGTTAACTTTTTATTTTAGCATTGCCAGAATACTATGGATAAGGACTTTCAAGAAGAGTTTACGCAAGTTATTAAATTTCAACCTCCTTTGTACAAACAACGACACCAGTTTGTTAAAGATTTAGTGGAGAAATATAAACCCAAAAAGGTTGGTATGTTTTGTCTTTTCAGGTTATAGACTTGAAAGTTAAGTTGACGCTTGGTATCTCAGGAAGACAAAATGGGTAAATAACCTGTTGGCCTAATTACCAAACAACAGTAGTAGAGAAAGTATTAAAACGGAATGGCCTTAGTAGATACCTCGTGATAAGTTGTTTTTCAGGGATACACAAAATTAATGCAACTTGATAGGAAGAGGAGAATATTTAAACAAGAGAAATGCCTTAGACTGTTTTTGAGAGTAGTGGGCATTCTGTTTTTAATTTAAGGCTGCAGGATTTGGTTCAAGCTGCTTTCGTCCTAGCAGGGTTTTGCTTTCCAGAGCTGTTAGTTCCGTGTTAGTGCGTCAGGTTTACCTCACCATTTGCATGAATAGTCTCAGATGAGACATGACACTGAGAGTGTGGGATTATGTGAGGCTAACTCATCTCCACTTTCTTAGAGTCTTGTGGCCCTCCACCTGTGTTGTCACCTGTGTCCCCCCAATATACCAGAACTTTTGTTTCACTACTCACTGTGAAAAGTTAAATAATTTAAGTAATGTTCTGTAGTGTTTGCTCTCATCTAATGTGTCCTCCCCACTTCCTTCACCGAAAGGTCTTCTCAAGTCTGTAGTGTTTAACCCTTAAACTGATGTTTATATCTTAGGGGGCATACAAGGAACTAATGCACCTGCATTATGTATGTAATAATATTTTTAGTAGCTAATAAAAATCTAATCCAGTCTATGATGCAGTGGCACTGTAATCTGCTTTCAAATAGGTATTCACCAGTGTTACATCTGTCTTTAAAGGTTTGCATTTTCTGATTTAGGATGTGGAAGGGGTGGGAGGGTGAACTTGCTGTTTATGCAGATGGTAGATAAACTGGATAGAAACAACTCAGGATTTTCACATGGAGAACAGCAGTGTGCTTCAACCTTGACTGAGCCTGAGAAAGAACAGTGGGGGTTGGTTTACATACTCAACTATCTCTTTAGCTTACAGGAAAGAATGTCTGTTATTTGACTTCATGGTCTGAATATCCCCAGAGTTCCCCACTTAAACATTAGACTGAGCCTGTAAACTTGTTTTATGCAGATTCTTTGCTGCTAATTTGGCTGCTGGTGAGCCTGTTCTCAATGTTTAAAAGGGAGAACAGCCCAGTGAAAAGCAGTGGTGAATATGAAAATTGCTGCAGCTTTTATGCTTAAAATCATACCTTACTGTTACTCATGTGGAAGACATTCTCCAGAGTCTATGGGATGTCCTACATGTACTTGTTTATGGCTGTAGTAACAAAAGATTAATTATTTTTTTAAAAAATCTTGCAGGATCTTCATATACATTTGTTAAAAATAATTTTCAGATCTGCGTCTATCCTGCTGGCTTGCAGCTCTAAATGTTAGCTATGATTCTGAAATGCTTTATCATTGATAAGTTATTTTGATAATATGGAATTTTAATTTTATACGAGTCTCTGAAATTACTTAGAAATATATAGCATTTATACATTTTTTTAATATCTAATTTACAGGTGGCAGATTTAGGATGTGCTGATTGCAGCCTTCTCTGGATGCTGAAATTCTGCAGTTGCATTGAAGTGTTAGCTGGGCTAGATATCTGTGCAAATGTAATGAAAGAGAAAATGTAAGCTCTTTGTTTTGAAGTTTGTGTTTGTCTTGACCTAATGGTGTTGTGGGTTGGTTGATTCAGGCTGGAGGCCAGGAGCTCACCAAAAGCTCCTCTTATCACTCCCTTTCCTTGGCTGGACAGAGAGAGAAAATACAACAAAATATTCATGAGTTGAAGGGCAGGCAGAGATCACTCATCAGTTACCATCATCAGCAAACCAGACTTGACTTGGGGAAATTGATTGAATGTATCATCAAAATCAGAGTAGGATAATCAGAAGTAAAGCAAATTTTAAAAACACCTTCCCCTACCCCTCACTACTTCATGGGTTTCACTTTATTGCCTGTTCTCTACCTCCTCTCCTGCAGTGTTGCAGAGATGAGGAATGGGGATTACAGTCAGTTCATTACAGGTTATTTCTGCTGCTCCTTCCTCTGCTCCAGCATGGGGGCATGCTGTCCATGGGGGAGACTGACTTCCATGAACTTCCCCAACATGGGTCCTTCCCACGGGCTGCAGTTCTTCAGGAGCTGCTCCAGCCCAGGTCCCTTTCCACAGGGTGCAGTCCTTCAGGAGCAGGCTGCTCCAGCATGGGTGCCCCACTGGGTCACGAGTCCTGCCAGCCAAGCTGCTCCAGTGTGGGCTCCTTTCTGGAGATGTTCCTGCCAGGAGCCTGCTCCAGCATGGGCTTCTCCTCAGAGAAGCCTCTCCTGTAGCCCCCTGGCCGCTTTGCCATACAAACCAAATACAAGTGGCATGGTGCAGCATTTCTTGTAGAGGCTTTCAAAATTAGGGTAACTGCAGAGATAGCAGTTTGGCAAATGAAGAGCTCGCTGTCATTGTTAGTTATGTTGGCTCTGTGTCTGGGGACTCCTGGTGTGGGTGCCCAAACATCACCTAATGTAGCCAAAAGTCTGGGTCATGCAGAGGTCTGCAGGGTGTGCACATGTGAAAAATACACTGTAAAGGCATTAATGCATGGTGTTAGGAATATCTATGTATGCTTATATGTGACATTATTGTCTTCAGAAAGATCAGTTTGGATCTTTTTGAAATGTACATGGAACTATTCGTCACCATGGTGGGGACTTGTTCTTCTTTATCATTTTGAAATTGGAAGGTTAGCTCAGTATGTCTGGTTTAGAACCTCTCTAAAATGAGAGGTTCTTGTGTTCAAGCGTTGGTCTGATGGATAAATATAGGTTTCTTGAAAGCAGATTAATACAATTTCAGTGAATATGTAGGATCTCTTGCTCTTTCTCAAGAATGAAGTAACCTTTTATATTTCTTTGTATTTATTGTTTTGTCTAGTGCTGTATTTCAGAATGAAATTTGCACATGTACTTTGGTTTCTCTGTTTATTTTACTTGGAAAAAATATGTAATATGCCTGCCTAAAACTCCCCCTGAAACCCTGCAAATCTTGTCTAAAACAGACTTATTGTGTGTCTGGAATTGAACTGTTACCAGAATTTACAAGTGGCTCTCCAAGTGACTTGAGAGTATAATGGAAATTTTTGTAAACACAAAGGACAGTTGCTGGATTAACTTCTACTCTTTCTGTCCTACTGTAGGTAGTTACAAAAATGTTTGTATTACATATTGTTTTTTATATCCATGTAAAGCAGTTAACCTTTCTGAGATTTATGAGGTATTTATGCAGGGTGTTAGCTAGTTCATTTGCATGCAGTATTTATCTTGTCCTAAGGTTCTTCCTATAATATTATATTTTTAATACTTTTGTAGGCATACCTTGTCTCCTCTTCCTGTTGATTATTTGCAACCGTCTGAAAGATCCCTAACTGTTACCTTGCATCATGGTTCAGTTGCCCATAAAGATCCTTGCATGCTTGGTTTTGACTTGGTGACATGTATTGAACTGTGAGTATTAGGACAATACAAAATGTTTTATAAGTCTATTTGAGTTCAGTTTGGAATTTTGTACATGCTCCAAACAGGCCTGATCAAACCTTTCAAGAAGAAGAATAGAATTAGGAAAGTAGAAAAGTGGCACCTTCTAACTTGTGTTTAAATTAACCGTACTAAGTCATTCAAGTAGTGCTTGTGGTGGGAAGAGGATACTGATGGAAAAGTACAAAATGCTAGAGAAGATTTGCTCTGACAAAAACCCTGTGCTGCCGCTTGGCCACAGTGCCAGTGCTCATATTGCAGAGGTAGGCGTAAAATGGCAAGTTAGAGATACAGGTTTGGGGTTATTTTGGCTGGTTGTTAAGATTGTAGTAGTGTGTTTTTAAACACAGACATCTTATTCTTTTCAGAATTGAACACCTGGAAGAATCAGAGCTGAAGAAGTTTCCTGAAGTGGTGTTTGGTTTCATGGCTCCAAGCATAGTTGTGATCAGCACTCCAAATTCTGAATTTAACCCTTTGCTTCCAGGAGTGATGTTATACAGGCATCCAGACCACAAATTCGAGTGGAGCCAAGCAGAGTTTCAAAGCTGGTAAGGTACTAAACATCATATGCTGGGTGCATATGATGCATCTCTGAGTGCTCAGTAGTGTGAGAAATGAGTGGCTGTGCATTTTCAGAATGGTTCATTTGTGTGGTTTGCTGTCAGTGAAGTGTCACCTCCTGATTTGGTGGTTCCTTTGCTGTTGAGAGCAGTCAAGCATATTCTGTGGGTTTTGTTTTTTATGGTGATGGTTAAATTGGCTTTTACTGTAACTGCTCTGCAAAAAAGATTTAAAACTTTTACTTACTTTTTATATGTCTTTATTACAATTAACACAGTTGAAATGTAAGATATCAATTTTTTTTTTTGCATAATACCCTGCTATAGAAATTCTTCTTAAAATCCAAAAAATGGGCTTGTTATGTATGGTGTAATCAAAGCACTCAGTAAGAGGATGCAAGCAGATTTATCAGATAACCACAGCAGTGGGGCATGTTGAACACAGGATAGTTTAATGGATCATGGCACAATGAAGGATTTAATGTAAATCATGTGCACATGACAGAGGCTTGCATGAGATCTATCTTACTGTTAATGTCAGGAATTTAATAAAAATAAAACAAAGAGAAAGTGGGATGCTGTAATAATATTCAACTGTCAAGCAGTTGTGGAAGAAAATACATGGTATAATAAAGAATGGCATACCTCAGTAGCCAGATCTTGGTGTATCTATCCTGGAAATTTTGCCCCTTAAACTATGTTGTTTCTGCCATACACTTTAAAGTATCCAGTGATTTTTGAGTAAATAGTTTTGCAAAGCTGGAAGCATGTATTTTTCCCTAGGTAATGATACTAAAACCTGCCTTTAATTAGCTACCTTAGAATATCTTAGAGACAATTTCTATTACTTCAAGTAGATTTAGATTTTGCTTTTAGGTAGATATGAATTTAAAATATTGATATCACTGAAGGAAGGTGGAGGTTTTTTGACTGTAAACATGAGAAAGCCATTGTGTTGTGAAATAGAAATACTACATTACTCTCTAAAATACAGATGTTATTTTAGTTTTCTTCTTTATCATGGGTTCTTCTGAAAAAATTTTGTTTGTGAAAATTGATTTTTAGCTGACTTCCAGGTTGGTGACTAAGCAACTGAGAGCGTTAACATTCTATGCACATATTTTAAAAGAAACAGTAATGTTTGGGTGGCTAAATTACTGATACTAAATGATTCAAACTGTGGTAGGCATCCTACAGCTCTGATACAACAAGATGTGACAGTGCTTGTCTTCAGGCATTGTTAGAGAAATTATGTTCAGGTCTTCACAGCCTTAAAGTCTTGCTCCTCCTTAAGAATGGATCTTTATCACATGAGGAGATGAATATTTCATATAATTGGAATAATTTGTCTTTCTTAGGGCTCTAGAGACTGCTAGATGCTATAATTACTCAGTGGAATTTACTGGTGTTGGGCACCCACCAACAGGAATGGAGAAGGTTGGATTTTGTACCCAAATAGGTGTGTTTGTGAGAAAATATCCTCAAACTGGTGAATCTGTTCTGTCTGAGAAACCCACTGAAGCAGTTTACAAAACAGTAAGTATTGTTTTCTTCCTTTAGAGGTGTGAATAAAGATTAAGGTTGTCTATGGTTGCCTCTGAGGTTGTTAGCTTGAAATAGCTACTGTCCTGTCTTAGCTCTGATTGTCATCAGAACAAGACAGTCTCATTCTTTGTGTTTCCAGTTGTACAAAGGCCTTAAACTTTTAGGGTATTTGCTAAATAACAATATGGATAATCATTCTTATCTAAGGATACTCCTATTCTTGGAATGAAATTTTTCCTTTCTGCCAGCTGTTTTTCCTCTAGACATTAGTTTTATTTATTATGTGGCTATTGGCAGTGACACAGATTTTTCAGATACATAAAAATTTTTGAAGAAGCATGTCTTACTAAATGCCATGTGGTATAAATCAAACTTTTTTCAGGGTTGACATGCAAAAATAAATACACTGTTGGGGTTTTGTTTGGTTTTATAAGCTCGTAAATTATTTGTTTCAGTGAACATACTCTAATATTTCAGTTCTTCATGTAAAAATATCTAAGTATCTTCAAATGACCTGTGACCTGAACTGAAATGTAAAGTGGTGTTATGGCTTTATCTTTTATGGTTTCCAAACTATAAAAACATTTGAAATTTCTGTATTTGAAATTTCTATGCATGTGAAATATCACCTGTCATCTACTGCCATTAATAGAATCATGAATTGCTCTTTAATGCTCACCAAACTTGGAAATACATCTAGGGGATGAACATGTACTAGAAATTGCTTTCAGTACCTCCCATTACAGGGTCATTTTGGAGAGAGTTTTGGCATGGGTGTCCTTTGAGATCAAACAAGAGTGTTAATGTTGTGTGTTTCTTATCCAATTAATTTTTATTAGGTAACTAATTTATGGGAATAATTCAACATTTCAAGATGTAATTGGAAAGTAAGAAATAATTATATACAGTGGAACTTCATTGGTAGTGTGTTGTTAAAAAGCACTTCCTAGTAACCTGGTGGGAATGAGATTGCCTACTTAGTTTCCTTAATTGCCTTGGACTATAGCTCAGTGTGGAATACACTACAGGTTCACAGATTGTGATGTTACAATTTATTTTTAGCATTCCCTACA
>VZUA01072532.1:36880-49845 GCA_013401035.1 Horornis vulcanius
AAATTTACACATTCAGTCAGCACTGAGAAAAGATCTGTACTGCCTGTTAAGAAGGATCTATACAGAAACTGAGAACAACATGCACAGCCTAGAGCTCCTACTGCAGCCTATTCTACCCAGACCAACTATATACTGTATATTTCTCAAAAAAATCAGATGTGGGATGCATTTGTGAACTAAAATCAATGACAAAGCTTTTACTTACAGCTCACTCTTCTAAATATTTACAAACAGTTGTGACTGTGTTTTGAGATTTCAAACTCATGTTTCTGGTTTTGCTTACTCTGAATCATGCAGAGTGAGAAACTAATCCTATGCCTTGTAGAGAGTGGGGCTCTGATTTACAAGACAAGCATATGAATTATTAAATACAACCTGCATATCCACTGTAATTCATCTCTTACCCCTCAAATTTGTTTAATATTTAATCTTCTCTGGACTTTAGATTTAGGTTCCTCAGATTTGGTAAAATAGCAAGGTTTTATTTTACTGAAAATATTCCAGCTTTCATTTTTCCCCTTACCTCATTTAATTTCTCCCACATCCCCAAAGTTAGGTTGGTCTTCCTTTGAACTTTCTGAGTCTTTGTTTGCTAGTACTCTCTGCAATAGGTGGTATGTCTTAAGATCTCAATGTGTCTCAAAGCATTCCCAAGGAAATCCACTGCAACTACAGCTAATGCAAAGATACTCATTTAACTTACACACAATTACAGATAGACCACTTTTTTTTTCTCTAATATTGGTCACACAGCTTTCACAATTTTACAAAAAAATTACCTCCTTTTTCTAACTTGTAACTGTAAAAGGTACTACACATCACACAAGTAAATGCACCATTCTGAAACAGAAGTCATACAAAAACTCTAGCAATATTGTTCAGTGCTTTTTATTTAAATCCTTCCTTTGGAGATTTCAAGGACTTCAAAGAAATAAGCAGGATTTCCAGCAAACATGTGATGGCTTAAGAGAACTACAAATGAAAAGGGCATATAGCGCAATATCTATCATTAAATATATTATTTCACCTCTTTTATAGCTGCAATTTTTGTGTGAACTTCTTCCTCAACACCTCTTATTTTAGCCAAAGCTGCTTCATGTGTAAAAAGCAATGTTTCTTGTTCTGTTATACAACGTTCTCGTTTCTGCAGTTGCAGCGCATACTCCTGCTGCGCTGAAGTTTCTCTCTGCATCAATAATAGAAATAACAAACTACTTTAAAAACCCAGGTGAAGTTTTCCCAAATGATGCTGAATTTAAAATTTTGTCCCATGCTTAGCTCCTTGTGAAATTATAGTTACACAAGAGCTTACTAAGTATCCTGACAGCCACCTCTGTCCAGTTTCCTCCCACATTAACCCAAAAGACTTCCATATGGATTGGAATGGTTCAGCCTCCCAAAATATAAAATTCAACTCTACATTGTTGCTCTAGAAAATTAAACTTTGGCTTTTGCTTCTAAAATATTTGGATAATGGTATTAACTGTAGGACAGGAACAGTCTGATGTGACTGTCTATGTTGAACACCAGATTAATGATATTGTTTCTTCAACTAGTGAGAAGCATCCCTGAAAAAGTGGTGAAGAAAAAAGAGATACAAAATTATTTTTATCTCATATGTTGCAAAAAACAATTATGGCAGGGAATCCAACAGAAGCTTAGGAACTATTGCAGAGTAAAACCATATAAGAGGTTCTTTTGGTAGTAGCCTAAAGCTGCATGGAGATGAACTGGTGGGATAAATAGAGGGATTTTGGAGGAGGCCATGAAGGCAAGCACTTTGGAATGCTTACACTCAGAACAGTTTCAGATGTTCTCAAGAGAAGCATTGGCTGTGGGTGCTTCCCTATACACCCAGAGTGTGTCACAAGACAGTCTTGGATGTAGAAACAGTGTTCCAACTCCCTCAAACTGAATCTGCCCATTTATCCATCTACCTGGTCTACCCAAAATTCAAGCTAAAGCACCATTACCAAATGACTGAATTAATCTAGGGGAAGAGGCAGATGAAGACACAGATTTAGTGTATAAGTAACTGTGATTGGTATAAATTAATAGTAAAACCCGATAGTTTTAATATATAAGTTTTACTATATAAGTAGTTCAAGATTTCTTTCTCAGAAGTGAGAACCTTCATAGCATTATTCAACAAAAATTTTAAGGTGATTCCAGTTCCTACCTGGAGCTTCTGATGTATGACAAATAATTCATCATAAATTTGACTGATGTGAGGTGGTATTGAACCTTGCCTATTGCATGCCTGAGCACCAGTTCCACGCAAAATTTTCTTTAACAAACCATGATTGATTATTTGGTCCCTATGTTTTTGAGTATTTGCAGCCAAATGAGATGGTAAAGTGAGGCCTGTGGACATGGAAAAAAAGGCATTTTAAATTAAAAAATCAGTCCTGGCTAAATATTGATATGATTGTTGTACAAAACCAGTAAAAATATGTTCTAGGAATTCAGAATTACAAGTATAGAGCAAGATATATCAAAATGTGAAAGTAATCTAAAGAATTACAGAGATTTGATCGACGTTCTCTTTCCACAGTTTATTCAAACTGATCAAGAAACAACAGTTTCATAAGTAAAACTATGCCCTCCACTCCAATACAGAAATCTCAGAGATATCTGTATGGAATCTATGCACAGACTGATTCATGTCACCAAAATCTCCTATTATTTTTGTAAGAGCTTCAGGCAAATGATTTGCCGCTGATTAGACCTTAGGGGGACACTTAAGTAAACAGAACAAGACTTAAGAAACTACTGGACACCATAAGAGAAAATAACATTAGTATTGCTTCAAGTATGTCCAAATGTCCTAAAATAATTCTAAAGAAAATACTCATACTGATGTGAAAGGTTAAATCCCCACATTAAAATACATTTTAGGTGCCTAATGTATTTCTCAATTGAATAGAAACATTTACTAGGAAGATTTTTAAGTTACATGTTATACTTCACAGAGAGTTGTAAGAATGTATAAAATTAAATGTTTATTACCTGTTCCCATGTATAGAGCTGTATTTTGAATTGCATCAGTTTCAGAGCAAATAATGCTATTTTCTTCTAGACCACTTGAATCACAAACAAAATCATGATCATCATCAAAACTAAAAGTACAAAAGAGCAGTAACTTTAAATAACTCAGTTCCTTTCTAACATGATACATAACAGAGCACTGAAAGAAGTCTATAAAAAGAGCAAACACTGCTTAATTAAAGACTTTGATATTTTTACTGATTACAAATAACAGAGTTAGATAATTTGGATGAAAGGCATTATTACTCACAAATCTCAACCACAGCAATTACGTGCTGCTGACTTAAGAGTTGTTACTATAACTAGGTTTTTCATGCTGCAAGCACATGTAAGCAACAGGTAAAACCAACACTCTTCTCTCAACACAAACCACCAAATTCCTGGAGAACTAAAAAATTATATTTTTCCAGTTTGCTGAAAAACCACCCTTAAAACAGATTTCTTGGCTTCTGGAATTGAACTATCTCTAAATAAACATAAATCTGTTTATCACTCTGGGCTCTTCACTTTCCTCCTAGTTAATTTTTTTTATCACTGAGTTCAGTTTATGTCATTCCTGTATCCCCTTAGCAATTCCAACATACACAGATTACATTAGAAAGAGAAACATATTCCTCATCAAAATCAGCACCCTCATTATGCCATAAATTTGCCACAAACAATTCTTTACTTAACAAGAAAACAAGTAACTTAAACCAACTTTTGCATGGTCCAAATAACATTGTTTATTTGTTGTTTATCTGGATTATGAGAGAAAATAAATAATAACGGAGAAATAAAAACACCTCCTACCAATCCCAGTCTTTCAAACTTTTTTGGAAATCATGATCTGATCTGTTCTGTCTTCCAGTTTCAGTAAATTCTGACTCTAAAGAACAATTTGATAAAGAAATAGTTATATTTTTCAGTGAGCTGTCAGTGTTGCCTGAAATACAAAAAATTGCAACAATTTTATTTTGCATTTGAGAAGCTGACATTAAGAAATCGAGGACTTATTAGAAGTACTTGCCACGCAGTCATGTAGGTTTAAGAACCAAAAACACCATTGATGCAGCCTGATGTATTATGAACTTAATTATAACAGTTTAATCCACAGTAAGTAGTATTTAGTTTTCAGATCATATTTGTCTTTCTGAAATTTTAGAGCTTGTCTGCCTATAAAAATTTTTCTGTAACTGAAGTCTGACAAATACATTGATTTAGCCTGCTGTCCCCATGCACCAGCTTCTGAAAGAGACCAAATGCATTCTAAATATTAAACATTTATGTATCTTTAAATTAAAGCTAAATACATGCATTATGAAGCAGACTGCTACCAACGAATTCAAGCAGGACTTAAAGACAAACAGATTGTGAACCACTGTTCCAAAATATCCTTTGCGCTCTTGTTACCATTCCCAGGCTGGCTCCCAGGTATTACAACCCCCCGATCAAGCTCACCTATTTAAAATGAGGCAGCAAAGAACTAAATAAATTTAGGAACAATACAGCTTTAGTATATATTTTCCTTGTAAAAGATATCAAGGCACCATTGCTTTGTATTACCTTTGTGAACTAGGGAGCTTCGGCTTGTACATTTGGCATGCAATGCCCCTGAGAGGCAGTCCTACAAGAAAGCACAAACCCACTGCACTCTAGTCAGAATTTTCATGGAAAAAGTATGTTACAACTTACAGGTTTAACAGTTAAACTGTCACACCTTGTGACAGAATTCTTAGTACAAACTACTGGCTTTGAAAAGGGAGGTGGGGTTTTTTTAAATACATAAATGTAAATGGTCCTCATATTAACATAAAAAGGCAGATATATTCTCTAAAGTCTAACAACAAAATCCTCGTAGTGCTATATTTTCGAATATTTGAGAAACTATAAAGCACTATGAAGACAGTGCCTAAAATAAAGGCATGAAGGTAAGAATTAGGTAATCATGGAAACAGTGCCATCTACCTTCATCTCTAGGCGTTTTACCCAAAGTTTCCTGCTTTAGTATTTCTTACTAATTTATATCTACATACTAAAAAAGTGAATGACAGAAAATTTAGGCTACAAGCAAAACCAATTAAATGCAAATACAAAATATCAGACTCAAGGCAGCTCTCATGATCTTACTTGTTTCACTGCATCTCTCTGCTATGCTCTAGATCAAGTGATCAACTGCTGTATTTTCCGCCCTTGAACAACCAATTTTTAATGAAATAACAAAGCACACAAACACATGTAACATTTTCTTCCTTGCAAACATTAAAGCCTCAGTAACAGTACTTTAAAAGTAAGTTTTAAAAATTACTTTTCTTTAAAGTACAATTCTGCAGTTCAAAACAGAGTATTTCCCAAGAAAAATTCCCCACAGAATCTAGAACACCATCAAATGCTAGTCAAGTTGCAAATCCGTCTGCAGGAACTAAGGGCATATAATGCCTGATTTTAGCTGCTAAAAACCTCAAAATCTTCACATCACATTTGGGATGATTACTGATCCTAAAATGGCAAGCTACTTTTCCTAAGGAAAAAAAAGTTTGGGTTTTGTATTAATTTGATGACTAACTCAATATCCCAATCCAACTACTTACGTAACTCAAAGCCACTTTCAATCTCTCCCAATCTTTGGTTGCTCATGGGTATTTTTCCACCACATGACTTCCCCTGCAGCATGACTTTGAGCACTTAAGGGCTATTATCCCCCGGACACACGAGAAGCATTTGACCCAGGGAATACAGAGAACAAGTGCAAAAATTTGTTTCACTGAAAGACAAGCAGATTTCAGGCAAAATAAAGGTGCCTCACCGGCAAGTACTCCTCCTACTAAGCATCAAAGGCTTTTGAAGCACCAGCATGGGGGAAGGGTCTTTGCTGAATTTTCAGGCAGATCAGTTGTGACTTGTCAGCAAAAGTAATAGAGAGGAAGCACAATACAGTTCATTCATCTGAGTGCAAAGAACCTGACCTTCTCTGGTGTAAAATATCATTGCCGTACCATGGCTAAGGGAATGACACCCATCATAATTAACTACCTGGTCATTGCAGCAGTCTCTAATGCACCATGGGTTTGATTCTGATTGACTGGATATGGAACAATTCCCTGCTCTCTGACAACAGAGCTAATCACTAAGCTTTACAAAAAAAATTTCACAAACATACCTAACACATTCTAAGTAAGGCTATCATTTACTGTGGCCAAAAAAAAAAAAACAAAAAACAAAACAACCCCAAAAAGTTATCCTATTATATATATTTCATACAAGCTTAATATACGCCTAAAAGGATTCACATATTTTCTCACTCAACCGGCAGGCACCAGGTCTTACGCAAAAACTGCATGGTAAACTGTATCTTGGTACCGCACAGAACCTGGAATTGCAATTTCCACAGAAATTTCCTGCTCAGACAAGGATGACTCTTCAGCATTTCAACTCTAAGGCAATCGGAGCGCGGGGTCAGGGATAAGAGTAGCAAAAGCACGTAACCTCCTCAAGTCTGTTTAAACCTCACTTTTGTCTCGCACTGCCCGAGAACGCAACAGCACGGCGCTCACAATGAACCCCGAGGGAGCGGACAGACCCTCCTCCCTCCACGTCCTCCGAACGCTTCAGGGACGCGGCGAAGAGGAAACGGCTTTTCTGTGCCTCCTCCCCGCAGGCCGCCCGCCCCGGCCCCGTCTCNCGGCCCGGGCGGGCAGGGCCGGGCAGGGGGAGCCGCCGCTCTGGGCCTGGCGGGGCGGGCACACAATATCGTCATCAACAGCAAACACCGCTCCTCTCCACCCCTGGCACAGCGCGGGGTGACAGCGTCGAGTCCAACCCACGACCGAACGCGACCCTGGCAACCCGACCAGTCCTCCTTACCTCCAAACACCTGCAGCGACAGTGATTCCAACACGGCCCTGGGCCACCCATGCCCTATCAGCCGTTCTGGAAAAAAACTCTGCTGTCCTACCTAAACCGCCCCTCGCACAGCTTAAGTCTCTACCCTATTGTCCTGTCGGTGGTTGCCTGGGAGAAGATGCCAAACCAGCCCTAGCTCCAGGCTCCTTTGAGAGAGCAGAGTAAGGTCCCTGAGGACCGCTGAAGATGTATTACTGCCATCCTTTAAAAATAAATAACCCCCAAATAAAGCTAAGCTAAATGCATGTTGCCAGCGTAGAGCGGTAGAGTAACCGTTTAAATAAATCCCGCATGTACCTGTGCATACTCACGCTAGAGAGGCAAAGTTGTGAAAGGTATAAGCACGCTGGAATACACAAGCTAGAGCCCGCAGCAAGGTCAGAGAAGTTGGCCACAGCTAATAAACAATGATCAGACATACTTAAAGTACGTCAGGTAAAATCCCAGTGTTAAGTAGATGTTTTTCATTAAGCCAAGTTTTTTAGAAATAGCTTAAGTACAAAAAAAAAGTTGGCATATTGCTCTAAGCAAAACCTTGATCAATCATTTAAAAACCATGCTGACAGAACAAACCAACATCCACCTGGTCCAGGCCTGCTTTCTGCACACTGGAATAGCCATTAACTTTCAAAAGACTTCAGTGTACTGTCCAGCAATTTGCATCTACAATCCGTACATTCAAAGAGCTTCCTGAGAGCAAGAACCAAGTTATGTAAGTTTTCTTTTAAACAAGCCAAAGTGAAGACAAGACATTTATTTTAACAAGACTAGGATTTAATTTTTAAAATTTGACACTTAATACAAATATGTCAGGATAACACAAATACACCTGAAATATGCCAGTGCCTGAAGTTTATTTACCATGCAAAAATCAATTAGAACACATAAAAAAATTCAACTATAGCCTGTAATTTTACATTTATACATCAGAAGTGTCCATTTTAAGAAGTTGAAATAATTAGTCAATAACATCTAGGTACTGATTTATACTGCTAAAACATTTGTATACTCAAAGAAATAATTCTATATTTGCCCACAGTCTGTAATGACAATTCTTCCATTTACTAGCCCTTTAGGAGAACCAAAGGATTCGATCTTTTTCACAACATCCATTCCATCTTTCACAAACCCAAATACCACATGCTTGAAGTCCAAGTGTTCTGCTTTTTTAAGTGTTATGAAGAATTGAGAATTATTTGTATCCCTGCCCTTATTTGCCATTGACAACAATCCAGGACCAGTGTGTTTAACTATGAAATTCTCATCTTCAAATGCTGTTCCATAAATTGACCGTCCACCTGTTCCGTCATGGTTAGTTATATCTCCTCCCTAAAATAAAAAACAGACACAGCATTAACTGAAAAGTCCCAAAACATAACCCAAAAATTGTATTTCCTTTCAACAGTAAAGACTTTGTTTTGGAAGAGCTCATTTTTCATTTTTACAAGTATCAATATCTGCTTAGATGGAGGGCTTCCCAGCTTCAGCAGGTTTGTTCATTCATGGTAAGGGAAGCATTAGTAGAAGGTTTATCCCTTGTTTATTCTGAAAATAGCATTTTATCCTCCTGCTCCCCATGGTGACATTCCTCTAGGCCTGCCTTTCCTACTGCCTGCATCACTTGGCCCTGGAAGCTGCCTGGACCTGCATTATCTCATTGAAGGCCTGTCCTGGCTTAGTACCTGCAGGCACAGAATTAATCACCTGAAAAAGGTTAACATAGCAGTGAGCAGTAATTCCATACAGCTTTGGCACATAACTAGTTGAGCAGCATGGTGTGTCTTTCATCTTTCTAGAAGGTAGCAAACTTCTGGTTCCTGATAATTTGAGTATAGAAATAAAGGTGACAGTGTAAATTGTATCTGTACAGCCTTACTTCTCATTGAAGAGCTTCTCACTGTGACTCAAGAAAGTCCAGGCAAAGCAAAGCGAACTTAAAATATACTCATGTAATATGATAAAAGCTCACTTTGTCAAGGCACACGTGGTGCAGTTAACTGTTTAAAAAGAAAGTCTGCTCCTTTATAGAATGTGGAATACCCTGAAATAAGTTTAAATCCTAGATGAGTTTATCAGAAAGGCACAAAGGTTTATTTAACAGAAGAGCCATGACATGCATACTTCAGACACATATAGATAATCAAAAGACAGGCTAATATTTTATTCTGGTAATAAGCCATTCATATACTATCACAGAATGGTTTATGTTGGAAAGGATCATCTAGTTCCAACTCCCCTGCCATGGGCAGGGACACCTAGAACTAGGACCAGGCTGCTCAGAGTTCCATCCAGCCTGACCTAGAACACTGACAGGGATAGCACGTCTACAACTTCTGTGGGCAATTTGTTCCAGCATCTCACCACCCTCATAGCAAACAACTTTATCCTAACATCTAGTCTAACATGCTCTCTTTTACCTAGAAGCCATTCCCCCCATGTCCTGTGACTACATGCTCTTGTAAAATGTTTCCCTTCATCCTTCTTGTAGGCTCCCTTCATGCTCTGGAATGACACCATTATGTCACCCTAAGCTTTCTCTTTTCCAGGATGAACAAATTCAATTCTCTTAACCTTTCTTCATAAGACCAGTGCTCCATCCTTCTTATAAGTCTTGGCCCTTCTCCGGACTTGCTCCAACAGGCAGATGTCCCTCCTATTACTTTTGTGTATTATTTTCCTTTATTACTGTATATATCTGGCCTTGTATAAAGTCATCTACATGCCTCATCTTTGGGGATATAGTGACACACAGATCATTAGTATAGCATGTACTGATGTTGGTTCATTTTACCTGTTCCAAGTTACTAAAATTCAATGAACTATGGATGAGAATTTTAAGAAAGGTTTACCTGAGCTATGATCAATCTCCTAAGCCTTTAGCACTTACGAAGAACTTGCCAGTGTTACTGAATGCACACAGAGGTTTAAAACCAACACTGTTTACCTGGGGTTACAGATGTATTGCAGGCTGATGCTCTCAGCACAAAATTTGATGTTTTTAGGAAACAGGCCATTGCATTGTAATTGCATCTAGAAGACTTGTTTTAGATTGAAACTTAATAGCTATGATACTTGGAATATCAGTTTTAAAGTGCACATTATCTGAAATACAAAATGTACTTTAAACTCCAAGAGAAGCCTGGAAAGTAAGTGTTCCTAACAGGTGACCATACAGAAGTTCTTCTCTTGAGAGAGAGAAGGATGAATGGTAGTTTTGGAATGCCTACTTTTCTTGGTGTTCCTGTTCAGCAACAGGCCCCTTGTCTACAGCGAGAGGACACAACCTCCCTCCACTTTCTTTCATCCACCCATTATAGTAACTAGGAAACACTGAAGCATGAGGCCATTGGCAGGCACAGGTGAAAAGCATCTTAGGGTAGCATGTGCTGCTTCCACCATTTCTCATCTTCTTGTAGAGAAAGAACAGATGAGACTACCCTGCACAGTGGATCCATGCTGCCAACAAGAACGTGCTATTCTGCAAAGTCATTTTTTGAAGTGCCACTGTTAGCCAAGATGCATCTCATTCCCTCTGTGAAGAGTATTCCTTTAATACTTACCTGACACACAAAGTCCGTGACTATTCTGTGAAAGCGGGAGTTCTTGAATCCAAATCCTTTCTCTCCTGTGCACAGGGCTCTGAAATTTTCAGCAGTTCGAGGTACAATATTTGCAAACAGTTCCATGGTTATGTGTCCTAAAGGTTCATCATCAGCAGAAACTTCAAAATACACAACAGGGTTGGTGTCCTTTGACAGTCCTGCTGCCAGAGACAAGTGCCCCTTCTGTAGTTCTGACAAGCTTAGCTGGCATTCTTCAAACATCTTCTTGAAAGAATTGGCCATTTCTTGACTTTTAAATCTGACTGCAAATTGCTCTACTTTTACTTCACCATCTGAAAACAAATCCAAGAAGGTCTGTTTAGTTTCATCTTGTAATAATCTCCAGGGAAAAACAAAACACAGAAACTAAAGACCACCTGAAAAAACTCACCAGCATAATCTGTGGCTGTCCAAATGAAAGCATTGTTTGATGTATCAGAGGGCACTAAGTTCATTTCTTTGGTGATAACATGGTTTGCACAGACTTTTAGAACTTGGTCTCTTCTCATTAGGATTCTATAGTATTTCTTCTGTGTATGGAAGAGTATTTTGATCTCCCCAACACCACGCTCCTTCCACTGAGTTACATCCCTGTCCCATCTGTAAAGTTTTGCCCTCTCCTTGAAGAGAATTTCTTCATCTTCTTCTCCAGATTTTACCTCCACCTAAAAAAAAAATCACAGTAGACTGAGTACCTCTGATTTCCTAGAAAGATATTAAATAGTTCTTTAATGCATATACTTCTGAAGATTCTTACATATTACAGTGGAAAATTATTCAGTGTGCTCTTTTCTCCAACAGCCCAGTCATCATACCAAAATGGGTAAAACATTTTCAGAATTTAAGAGCCCAACAAATTCCACTATTTGGGACCAAGTACAGCACTGCAAATCTCCTTCACCATGCTACATGTGGTTCTGGTGCGTGTCTGCTGGTTTTGCTTTGGGAGTGGTTCGGTTGGTTGGGTTTTGGTGGTATTTTCTTTACGTGTGGGTTTTTTTTCTTTTAACAAAACCCCAAGACTTCATCAAGTGTTCTGACAAGTTTCCCAAGTTTCAGGTTTTCTGAATGATGTGCACACTGATAAGTGAAGACAAGGTACTGGAGTTACCTTTAGCACGTTAAAGAATTTGATATGTGCATTTGAACAGAATAAACACTAAGTACACAAAACTTCAGCCTGACAGCCATATCTTCACCTCACTTTATGTATGCATTTACTGGCCTCTAATCTCCTTTAGATAGCACTTCTCCAAAATATGGAACACTTGAGAGAACTGGAGAAATATGTGACAAAATACTGCTTGTGAAACTGAAAAGGGGAAGCAGAGAAAAAAAGCACCAAAGAAGATATAATGTGACACACAGATCAGCAAAGGCACACCAAATTTTAAAGAAAGAAGTTGAAAGCATGTTACAAAATAGATCAGACGAGCTGTTCAAATTGAACGACACCACATACTGTTCCTTTGTGCTCTACTTGCCTTGCTCAATAATTTTACTCATCTATAGTTAAATTTTGTTATTTATAGAAAGGTCAGGCAATATGACTATCATCAAAAGAGTCTGAAATAGTTACTAGGGTAAGAAACCAAATCAAGACATGAATAACTGCGTGAAGTCTTACTCAGTAATAAGGCTACCTTCAAAGTTGGAGGTTCTCCTACTTCTTGAAAAAACATTTATTTTGAAACTAACAAAGTTAGGTTCCTTAGCCTTCAGGTAACGTTAATTGTACATCTTTTTGCTTAGTGATTCTAGAAATCTCTTGCCTAGCTTGGAGTACATATTCTTAGTTGGCATAGCTTTCACAGAACTGAATCTACAAGTCACTGATACAAAACCATAGCTGAATTGTATATACATTAACAGTTATTCAGTTCCCCTTCCTGATTTTCAGCTGTGTTATATTGATGGTTTAGCTCTTACAGGCTACGTGTACATATTTGCATCCTGATCAACTCTCAGTCAAGTTATAAAGAAAGCAATGTTGGAGATTTTAATTGAGGCACCAGACACCTCCCCAGGGCTATGCTGTACTAGGATTTAAAACAACAGGTGCTTCAACATAGTCAGTGTAAAACATGCAGAACAAGGCACAACACCACAGAAGGCAAAGTTAGTTGATAAAAATGTATTTTAAAGCTTGCTGTGTTAGAAGAAATGCTTATCTTAATGTTGTCGTATATTCCAGAAGTCATCTTACCTCTGGTAAGGACACAATTGGCTCAAAGTGGATATCATCACTATGTACTACTTCATCATCACTACCACCTTCATCTTCATCTGCCTTACGGGTCGTATCTCCAAACACAGTTGCTCCTGTATTTGCCCATTTGAAGTTTTTATCTACAATTAAGAGAGTTACATTTTAAACTTTGTGAAGTTTTTTTTTCTTCTTCCTGACAAACTTGCAAAAAATTGCTGTTTCTA
>VZUA01072533.1:10962-21890 GCA_013401035.1 Horornis vulcanius
AGTAAATTTGCCATTTTGGTACAGTAATGTGAGGCCCCATGATGAAAAGAGTTACATAAGTGCAAAAGGATTACATATATATAAAAGAAATGTATCTAGATTCTCATTCTTTCAGAAATGCTATTATTTTTGTGATTGTTTTATTGCAGTTTCTACCATTCACTTGGGTACTCAAAGCTGCTGACTGATTTTTCTCAAAGGCAAGCCCACAAAAAAACAGTAACTGTTACTGTGAAATCAGAAGTCAGCTTTTTAGCTTTGCCTTCAGTGTTCAGTTCCCTTTTGCCTTTGCTGAGGATAAAATGTTCCTTAGATTAATTAATTCAAAAATGCCTCAGATAAATGAATGTTATGCTCTTCTTACTGTCCTCCCTTCCAAGCTTTTATTAAATGCCTCAGGTTCATATCAGTATTTATGTCATTAATCATATAATTAGCTGATATCAAATGGAAGTAAATAACCTGCAGAAAATAACAAATGTTATCTTTCAATCTTAATGTTCCACCGTTTACCTGAGCTCTTAGAAAGCAAGTAATTTTCTTGATTTTGTAAGACCGAGCTAAACCTCTCTCCCCAACAGTGCACAGCACTTGCTACTGTGCTAGAAAGTTTTATATATTGGTTAAAGTGTGGTAACAGTAACAATAAGAATTCACACTTCAGCCTTCTTCACCTTTGATGGTGTGGCTGGCCACTCCAATGCTAGAGCCAAATGAGCGATTTACAATAAAGACACGTGAAAAGCAAGCACATGGTAAAAAAAACATAGATACTCACCCGATACATGTGAGCTGTACTTGTTCCCAGATACTTTGCACCATACAGTTTTCCATCAGGCCATTTCACCTGGACAACCTCTCCCTCTGCAGGTGGACCCAGCCTTAGGCAATCTCTGCTCTATTTACAAAGAAGGATGCATTCTCAAATCAGTGAGTGAGCCACTGCACTGAAATTACCAGTAAGATGATTTTATAACTCGCTAATTGCAGAAGATTTATTACCATGCATGTCTCAAGTTTTNAACACTCTCTTTAGAGCTTGATGCTGCATTGGCAAGACAACATATGCATAAATCAGGTAGTTATCAGCAACTGTGATACACTTCCACCAAAATTAATTTCTAAAACACATTGAAAATAAGGAACACTAAAGTGCAATTGCATATGTGCAATGGTTTCTCTTTTACATATCCAAGTAATTAATGTTTCGTTAACCACAGCACATTTTTTGCTGGATGCTATCTTTGCTGACTGAAACAGACATGGATCAAACCATAAACGGTGAGAATGCCAATGTGTTTTTTGCTTAGCTGATGGAGAAACACTAAAAGAATCCAAATGCTTACAAAATAAAATGAGGGGGGAAATATTTTGTTCTATAGGATATAAAGCATTTTTGTTTCAATAGTTTGGCCAAATTTTGTGCCTGACTTGTTGAGCATGGCAGAGCATCAGTAGCTATAACATGTTCTTGTAACGATTTCTTTTGTCCCGTATGTCTCGGTATGACCTAAATGAATAATTTTCAGAGCACACCAACCACACACCCATAAAAGCAGCTCCACACATGAGGAAATAAGACAAAGGACCAGAAAATTATGTGACACATCTGGGCTCACCAATTCTCTGTTCAAATCCTCACCCTAACAAAGGCATCTCCACTTCGTAGCAACTACATCACTAGACCTGTCATGTAAATTAGCGCTAACTGAGTGGTATTCTGCTGGGTGTAATAGGACTTAGCCACAATATTACCTGAGCTCACTCCTAAGTGGTCTTCAGTGAGAAGAGAAAAGATAAAGACAAGGACACAAGTATAAGGACTCAATGGCAAGGTCCTGGCACTATCTCAGGTTGCCACGATACTATTACTGTTTTTTTACATTTACACAGAATAACTTAGAAAAATTTTTGCATTTTGAGTTGAACAATTCACTTCCAACAGAGGCCAATGATCCTCATGGCAAAGAACTTAAAATGGTGGGAGCAAAAATGAATTCCAGTGATCCTCACTTGGACATTATCTTGATGTATTATCATTCTAGCCAAATCCAACCTTTATAAACTGATTTTAATCACATGTATCTTAATCCATGAGTTTGATTCAACACAGGATAAAAGAAATTAAAAGCTGGATTTTTACAGAAACACTTTCCTGCATGACAATACTGTCTCTGTCACCCCTCAGGTGCTGTGCAAAGGCTTTAAAATATGCCCTCTGTGTTTGCTGGGCAAAGGTTGCTGTGACAAACACAGGAAGATGTATCCCTTCAACATCACCATACATTTGGAGTAGGTGGAATTACTGTATTACTCTTCCAATTATTTTCAGGAGAGGCAGGAAGAAAGGGGAAAGGATGGCTGCTGCTGTGGAATAATTATGACTTTGCAGGGGACAGGGATTACTAAATGATATCAGAGCTCTGCATATAAATTAAATTAGACTGTATTCTTAGATGTTCTCTCCTCAGTGATGACTGTCAAAATGGCTATTGTCATTATGATACATCTTCCACTATCTATTTATTGCAAAAGTACAAAAAGGAGTATTGGTTTTGAAACAAACTTCTAAAATGCATCATAGAATGGAGTGAATTTCCTGAAAACAAGCAATCCAACAACAATATCAAGCCTAACATTAATTTTCCAAGAACAGAAGCCCAGCATGAATTACTCCCTTTGCAACTTGCACAAGAAAAAACATCTTACAGACTCTAAGATGGCTAATGGAATTGCTCATTTGGAAAATTAGAGTTCTCATGCAAATAACTAGACATATAACAACCTCATTCTTCATGTATCATCACAGTGTCTTAGTCTATGGAAGAATATTTGGGAAATTGGTACTAGTTTTTATTAATTTCTAGCAGAGTTCCTACCTTTTATTTTCACAGGATCATAACTATTTGAGATTCTCTTTTTACTGCACACACAATTCTTACAATTATTTTCTTAGGAATGATAAGACCTTTTCTTAGACTGACAAAATGGCAAAAACACAACCTCACTTTTTCCAGTCATATAATGAAAAGTCAGACAGCATATGGTTGGTATAGCAATCCTTCAACATCCACATACCAGCTGTAAATAACATATAGTGTGCGCTCAGTCTACATTCAGCTTATAAACCATGCACATTTCCTGTACAATTACATAACGTACTTTCTTCTTTACAGAAATTGACAAATCATGCCCATCTGTGCTGAAAATACAATTCACTTGCATGTCCAGTTTCACATTCATGCTGTTGCACAGCTCAGAGCTCCAACTCCAACCACGACTAGCTATCTCTAAAGATACTTCAAGGCCTCCCTGGGCCATTAATCCAGCATTCAACAATCGTCACACTGAAAAGGTCTTGTCTTAAGTGAAGAAATATCTTGTGTTGAGGAATTTTCTGTATTTCAGTTGGCACCTGTTGTCTTTCACCCTGCCACTCTGCATCACCAAGAAGTGTGTGGCTTCATTCTCTTTACTTCCTATATCACGTGTTTACACTTTTGGATAAGATCCTTTTGACTACTGCTCTCCTGAACAGTCCTAGACCTGTCAGTCCCCTCATATGACAGACGCTTCAGTTCCTCCATCACTTTCATATCCTTTTACCAGATTTGCTCTTCTATGTCCACATCCTTCTTATACAGGTAAGACCATAACTAAACACATTACTGCAGATATGGTCCCCGCAGTGTTAGGTTTACAGCCATTCAAAATGACATTTTAAGAGCAAAATCTATAAATAATATTAATACTATTCATTATTTATAATATTTATTTTAATATTTATTTATTGTATTTATTATATTGATTATTATGCTAATNAAAGAGGAAATAATTCTAGTGGGCACCCAATCCACCACATTCATCTAAAATAAAATAGTAAGCAATCTATTTGCGATAGATGTTGGAAATACATGTGAAAGTACTGGGGTTGTCTTCTATGCTGTCATTAAGGAATTCACATGAACAGCACTGCAGATTAAGAAGACATTTTTCTGTTTTTCTCCTGATACTCTGTTGTTTTTACCAGAGAGCTTGATTTGGTCCAGTTGCAGTGGCAGGTGATGGCTGACACAGACTAGAAACTGCAGAGCCACACTAAGAAAATAGAAGGAAGACTGCACCTGAAGCATGCACTGGAATCCAGGAACTTGAAATGATGCAATATTCCCATAATTTTAATACAGCCAGATGTGGTGACGCATTTAAGTGGTTAAAATTTTTTTAATGGTTTTAAGTTCTGTACCCCCCATTCTAGTTTCTGTACCACTCTGTGTATTTTGAAGTTGGTTTATCCCTGAAGTTGTGCCCTCCCTCAAGTTGTCCATCTGTCCTCGCCCTGCTCCTTTTTCCAGACTGTCCTCTGTCTGTCTCCCCGCTGAGCCAACCCCTACCTAAACCCCTCCTTGGAATTCCCTAAACCACAAGGTCCCATTGGGCCATGTGGCTCCTTCTTCTCCCCGCTGTCCTCCCCATTGGCTCGTAAATTGTGTCATTCCATGTTGAAATCTCCCCACTCCCTTCCCCAATTGTTTGTATTCAGGTCTCCACGCCTTGGTCCTCCCCCTGGTTTATAAGTCAGTGTAACCCAGGATCTGGGCTCTTCTGCCTTGTCCCTTTGAGAGTTTGTTTTTCAAATAAACCCTCTTGATTACTCAAGCAGGAGAGTCTCCTCTTTGTCCTAGCTTCCAGCCTGCCTGTGCCTGTTAACCATCTCAGTGCCGTAGAGTGACAGCTCTAAGCCACTGCTCCCATCAGCCTGATTGGGGGTAGTGTCCCTCTGGCACCAGTGCTGGGGTGGCAGAGAGCTAGCTCTAGACTCCAGCACAGTGACACTCAAAGAAAATATCTTCATATACATTCAAATGCTTTCCTAAATTAAGGCAAAGAGGTATAGATATTCTAGTCTAAGGTGAACTTATGAACTATTGAGGCTAATCTCCCAAGCTGTCAAAAACTGATGTACCTTGGATGCCTATGATTTTATTTCGACAATGTTTCCCGGATTATTTGGTTATTAAATCAGCTATCTCAGACTCAACAGTTATTTTAAAAGTTGTAAGACTTTACAGTCTTACTGGAGCCTTTGACTTCTTTTAAATGTGATCCAGAGGAGCCAACTGAAAATAAGTATCTACCCCTGAACTTCTCTATAGGCTTGCAGAAGCAGTGTTCCTTCCATTGTATGCCAAGCACCGGTTTGTGTACCCCGATGAAACTGAATAGATACCAGTCTATGGGGGCTGGTGATATGCAACCCAGAGTCCAGAGAGGACTGCCTGGTGCTTTTCTCAAGCTACTCTCTATCATATTTGAAAATTCAGAGCAGTCAGACAATGTTCCTGGTGAATGTAAAAGGAAACATCACTCTTATTTTTAAAATAAGGACAAAGTAGAGTCAGGAAAATACAGACCTTTGAGCCTCACCTCTGTGCACCAGAAGATCATGGTGCAAATCCTCATGGAAAACATATTAAGGCACATGCAAGACAAGGAGATGATCCAAGACAACCAGCATGGCTTCGCTAAGGGCAAATCATGCCTAACTGATCTAGAGGCCTTCTAGGATGGTGTCCTGGTTCTGAACAGGACAAGGTTAATTTTTGCAGTAGCCAGGAGTGGCCCAGTATGGGGCCTGGAGGTTATTCTATACCACATCATGTCATTGCTGGGCACAGGGAAATAGACTCTCTTCTGTGGAGAGTTCCTTGCAGTCAGGGCAACACAGTCTGTTGTCTGGGAGGGCACTGGTCATTGTAGCTCAAGAAGTTGTTTAAAAATAGGAAAATGAGGCCCATGTGGCATCTTTTAGGGGAGGTATAAACCCAACAGTAGACAAATGTTTAAAACTGCTACAGAAAACCAATAATATTCTAATAGAGAACCACCAACAACATTTGTCCATTCAAATCAAGGACCCGTCACATCGCCTGGCTCTTGTTAATCGTTTGGATGATGTGATTCCACCCTGACTCAAGAGGACAGATGAGTTGGGATGATGAAGATCCCCGAGTTGATCCTGCAATTGATAACTTAAGACTAGTGTGCTGGCTTTCAAAGCTGCTTTTACCTCCCTCTCATGCTTTTTCATAACCATTCTGTAGAACTCCTATTTGAATGAACAAAATCAATATTCATTTGGATCAGATCAGAGTGGGAGATTAGTAAACTGAGTTCTCACATCTGTGGTCTTACAGTGAGCTTACTAGGGGAGAATAAAACATTGCAAGATAAAAAACATTTGCAATCAATAAGTAGCAAGTCTGAAGACCTTTCTCTAAAGCTAATAAATATTCCTGAGACATTTCCCTGAACATAGCCCTAAAAATTAATATAAATAAAAAATCCCCAATACAATACAGATTGTGATTTCTTTTCCTATGTCTGAAAAGATAAGGCCAACAACTTCAAGTAAATTTATGGAGCAGAGTATTAAATGTGAATATTCTCTGCAAGTGGTTCCCTCTTGAAGATTGCCCTTATTCACCACTAACTCATCTGAATAAGCTTTTTTTTCTTACTGTGTTAGGATAACACAACTTGTTCTTCAGTGAGGACAGAGGAAGCCAGATGCTACTTCTGTGAGAGAAGCTCCTCAGAAGTTCTACTATGTCCAGCAGAGCCAATCCCTAAAGGCTCTGAAGATTGACATATCAGCTGGCCCAATTAGAAAAGTCAGCAACGCCTCTGTGATGACATATTTAAGAAGGAAAAAAGGCGCGTAATTCTTCTTTCTCCCTCTCCTTGGAGGGGTGGTGGGGGTGGGGGTGCTGCTGGTCCCCTTCCTGAGGGAGGGCCACTGGTTCCTTTTGCAGTGGAGCCCAGCTGGGTGTTGCTGCCAGGGGCCATCACGGCACTGCAAGCAGCATGAGGCCAAGGCGGGGAGCAGCTGAGGCCAGGAGTGGCCAACACCATACCCGTCCAGGAGCGGCCATATGGCCAGGTCATGCAGCCAGGGCAGTGCCCTGTGGCCACTGCCTCCTCAGCATGGCTCACAATGAACTTTACTTGCTTAGGTGCTTTTAGCCAGCCACGCTGCAGACAGAAAGCCAGAAGTGGCAGCAGCAGTTTCTCCTTTTCTGCAGCCTGCATGAGGAGAGGTGCTGGATGGAGCTGGCACTGCGGCAGCTGGCACAGCTCCCACGGCACTGGCAGGGACCATTCTATAAAAGCTCTCCAGTTGATAGAACTTGATAATAAACTAACCTATGGACCTCAATTCTCTCTTAAGTCAGAGAAAAGGAAAAGGTGAAAAAATGTGGGGAGAACAAAATGGCAACACTAAGGTTGTTGACAAGGAGGGAGGGGGAGGAGAACGTGCTCTGGGTGTCAGAGCTGAGATTCTTCCGCAAGCCATGAAGAGGACTAGAATACAACTGTTTCCCTGTAATTCATTAAGTGCGTGGGGGGATGCACCAGTCAACCACAGCCCATTGAGAAAAAATGCTCGCACTGGAGCGTGTGGATGATGAAAAGCTGTAATCTGGTGAGAGGCTTGAACAGGGAGAACTCTTGCTTCCAGAGAGAAATGAAGAGGACCCTTGCTTTTGTACTAGAACAGCTCATCCTTAAAAAGTGCACCCATGAACTAATGGCCCACGACAAAACAGTTGTGGGAAGACTGCAAGCTGTGAGAGGGACTCATATTGCAGCAGGTTTGGGCGGGACTGCTACTTGTAAAAATTAGAACCACGTTGGAGAAATTTACAGTGAACTGTCTTCCGTGGGAAGGATCCCACGGCATAGCAAAAGAAACTCCTCTCCCTAAGTGAACTGAAAGATGATTTTCAGAAGTAACAAACTGACTAAAAACCCCATGTTTTGTCTCCCTGTGCTCCCCGTGGGAAAGAAAGAAGGGCCAGGGGGAAAGATGTTCTAAAGGTTTGGTTTAGTTCTCATTATCCTCTTTTAATTCTATCAATATTTTTTTTCCTTTATACCTTTTAAGTTTTTGAGCCAGTTTTGCCCTTAAAGTGTTTTCTTCNGGGAAGGATCCCACGGCATAGCAAAAGAAACTCCTCTCCCTAAGTGAACTGAAAGATGATTTTCAGAAGTAACAAACTGACTAAAAACCCCATGTTTTGTCTCCCTGTGCTCCCCGTGGGAAAGAAAGAAGGGCCAGGGGGAAAGATGTTCTAAAGGTTTGGTTTAGTTCTCATTATCCTCTTTTAATTCTATCAATATTTTTTTTCCTTTATACCTTTTAAGTTTTTGAGCCAGTTTTGCCCTTAAAGTGTTTTCTTCACAACTCTTACCTCAACTAATGAACTTTTTTTTTTTTTTTTTTTTTTTTTTTTTTTTTTTTTTTTTTTTTTTTTTTTTTTTTTTTTTTTTTTTTAATTTGTTCTTTCCCATTCCTCTGCTCAACTATAGCAGAGGACAATGATTGAATCATTTTTCGTAGGCGCACTGGCATCTAGCCAATGTCAAACCCATGACACTTATATCACTGTTTACAAACCTGAGGTTTACATTCATCAACTGGCATAAATTTAAAATAAATTTATGGACAGGTAGAATAGCCTTCTCTTTTTCCAGACAATTTTATTCTTTTGAAACTAGTTAAATAATTTCCAAATCTACTATATTATTAACATTGTTCCACCCATTTCCCAGGGGGGTGACTCTACAAAATCCATAACATGTAGCAGTCAACTGTCATCAAGCATTAACTAAGACAGAAAACAAATCTTGTCTGGCACCTCTTTCTTCAGGAGTGTTTTAATTGAGCAATCCCAATCCCATGGACAACTTCAGTGTGGGAACTCTAGATGAGCTAGTGACTCCAACACTTCAGGAGCTACTGTTTTATTTTCCTCAATACTAAGAGAACTGTTCACCTGTTTAACTGGCAGACACAGCACTGAGCTTTGTTATTTTTCAAATCATTCTTGTTTAGAATGTATTCAAAATAAACAAATTTTGTTTGTTTAAATTGAATTCAAGTTATAGTATTTTCCTCAATGTCACTTAGCAAGCACTTCTTTGTCTTCTTGACACTCCTGGCTTTCACTTCCTGATTTGCTTTGTTTTCAAAACAAGGAACAAAATGCCCCATTGTTTATTGAAATTGTTGTCAAATACCACTGATGGTATAATTGACACAAACAACACAGGTTAAAAGTGGTTAAGTATGACTCTTGCAACAGGTTTTGTGAATTAGTACATTCTTCTCATCTGTTTTTTGCTGTATGGCACTGTAAACATCGCAAAAGAATAAAATATACGGAAATTTAATAAATTATTTCACTTAATGGTAATGGATTTGAATACACAGAACACCTGACAGGGGTTATTTTTCCTGAGATGCTATAAGTTTAAAGACTCAAAAGGAGTATTGGTAACAATTATTTTAGCTGAATGTATTTCTCATCTTTCAAAGTCACTCATTATTTCTGCATCATATGACACCAAAAACTCTCAGAAGACATATTTCAATCACTCAACAGCAGTCTTCCAGAAAGATTGTATAAGAATTCATTTCATTGTGCTGGTGCAGCTTTCAGCATTAGAAAGTTCTTTCAAATTCCAGTATGCTCTTGCCCATGCTATCAGGCAAGATGGAATGGCAAGAGGCAGAGGTAGGCAGAAACTTGGCTTCAGCCCCACTGTGTACATGGTGAAACAGATCCTTTCTGTGTTGTTCCATCCCTGCTGCAGAGGGGCCATAGCCCAGTATTTTAATCCTCCTCCTGGCAGACTGAAAGCTTATAATCTAGCCCTGAGGTTACAAAGATCAAAGAGAAGCAGATATTGGAAAGACTGACTAGAGAGAACTCAGATCCTGTAATCGTAAAAAAAATGTAGAAAACTTGGCTTTCCTATGTACGTACATATCTTTCACTCTAAATCATGCTGTGTTTGTTCATGAATTTATACATACTGTTAAAATCAATCACAGAAACAGAAATTGTTCATTTTTGGCATTTCTTAAATATCTAAGAATAGTTCAGACCTCACTGTTAGTCTATCTAACCACAGTTTGCATGGGGAAAACCATTGTATTGACTTTTATCCTACAAATGTTATGGTGTCTGAAAAATAACTTAAAATTAATGCATGGTCTTCAAAACTCCACAACACTTCTGTCCTCTTATATTTGAGAAACTGAAATTCACTTTACAGCAAACTGAATTTGTAACAAATTCATTTCAATTTAAAGCAAATGAGTATTCTTGTGTTAATCACATAATTAACAGTAACTTCTCACAACACAGACAAAACACACTAACTAAATCTGATTTTCACTGGTAAGACTTGAAGTGGATTTCTAGTCCCTAGACTTAAAACATGAAAAAGTAAGAAAAAACGAGGCCTGATTTGGCTTTTGTATAGAAGTGGTCCTCATGGTTACTCCAGCTGAACTACAGGACTAGATTTCAAATTTCCCTTGAATTAGGACCTGAGTTAAATTTACTACCCTACCTCATTGCTATTAGTACACATAAGGAGAAGTGCTCTCTGTGAGAACAGAAACAAGACAAAGATGGTTTGACAAGGAGTGCAGAATCAAGCACAGAATGGCCACACCATCAGGAAGTGGCCTTTCCAAGGCCATTCTGCAAAAGAACTTGATCCAAATTTTCTTCTCTGTCTACACTCCTTCAGCTAATACTAACTTTCAACATGAATGCTAGTGATTAAGCTTCCCCAGTCCTGCTTACTAGTGATTGTTTCATAAAAGGAGCATGACTGATGTGATTACAAACCAGCACCTCCAATTTAGAAAAGCTGGCCGTAAAGACAAATACCACACTGCAACTGCAAATACTGAATATATCTACCAACAATCATTAAAGTGCAACTGGAGAAACAAATTGTGAAAAGTCTCTGAAACAACCACTAATCTCAATAGATTGTCAAATTGTTTTTCTTTCCAAAGCGGATAGTATATACCAGTTGATGCAAATTTTTAGAAACACAAAATT
>VZUA01072535.1:7217-20530 GCA_013401035.1 Horornis vulcanius
CTCAGACATGTCAAATGGACAATTCCATTTTTTTTTTTTTTTTTTAACAGAAATGAATGATATTCGAAGATTTGGATATCTTGGACACCACTTGAAGGACAGTGGTATTTTCCAAGTAATTACAAAGCAACACAGTAAAGCAAGACATGGAAAGAGCTTCACTGTGAAGTTCAAGTCATCATGAAGCTCTAGATGTTTTAATGCCCTGGAAAAAGCCAAGCTACTAAAGAACTATGCAACTTACCTTTCCTTTATTTTTGGCATTGCTTTGTCCCACCAGGGAGGCATGATAGATAAGGCCAAACTTAGGTGTGTCCCTTTTTGTCTTCAGTGCTCTGAAGAGTGCCTTCTCAGCACCCAGTAACTGAACCGTTGAAGCTGGATGTTTGGCCAGATTCAGGAGGGAACCTAGAAAGAGGTGACACAGCAAGAGTAATTTATCACAGGAGCAGCTAGGCTAGATTCCTGCTTTTGAATAGTGTAAGAAGTTCAGATCCATCTGTTTTCATGAGGGCTGTTTCCCATTTGTTTCCTGAAGGACAGGTAAACCATTTCAGCATTTCATGCCTCAACTGTCTTGGTTTGATTTGAGCATCAGGAAATAAGGCTGACTCAATAAAACATATTCCACTGGAATAATGCCTGCTCCTGAGAGTCTGACAGCAAGAACATTTCATCACAGAACTGCAGCACAGGTAACTGAAATAAGACTGCTACCTTGAGCAAGTCTGACTATAAATGTCCAATGTTGGTTTTTTACCTCGGGAGTGACTGAACTATCAGCAGGAGGCTCAGTAAGTGTCTCAGAAGAGGTAGTGACTTAAGTTGCCCTCATATTCCAAAAAGAATTCAGGCCAACTGAGAACTTTGTCATCACAGACTACTACCAAGCTCATGCTGGTATTCTCAAGATTTCTGAAGTGCTGCCTTCGCCCCATTTACCACGGTATGTTCACCAGGCCTTACATAATGCTTTAGCTGACCAGCTCCTCAGAGAAAACCTCCGATGAGGTCACTTAAGATTTATTTATGTTGATGACTGCAACCCACCTGCATGAGCAATGAGCCTTGCTCCCACCAGTTCTCCCACCATGACAGTGAGATTGGGAGCAATAGCCATCATTCTGTTCTTCAGGTAGTCATAGAGCTGTGTCCGATACTCAGAGATTTCAATCACCTGGCACAGACAGAGTTTGATTACAGGAGTCAGTATCAGCTGACCAAAAAACAGAAAGAGATAAATGCACTGACACGAGGAAGTGCTGAGAATTCCAACATAGGAGACTAACAAATTGCAAAATGCAAACAGCCAAGAGACAGAGTTACAAGAAGCTTTGTATAGGGCATATATATTCCCAGAGCAGAGCTACATCCACAAAGTATATTGGATCTGTTCTGCTTATTCCCTTATGCAACTTATTTTCTCAGCAAAACTCCTGATAAAGGAGCTGACAACATGCCAAAGACAGTGAAGCAGAACAAAAATACTTAGTAAGGACATTTTCTTTAGGACAAAACCCTGGAATATTCAGTTTTTACATAAATCTTTGCCACCATTCTCTTGAAATGGGATACATGCTCTTTACTTGTTCCATACAAATATACACAATTAAAATGCACATTAAAAAGCAGCCTGGTCTAGACCAAGAACAGGAACTCCTAATCCTGCCACTCCCTGGTAAAGTCACAAAGGGATCCAACTGGCACAACTGAAGTCAGAGGGTGTTTGTTCACACACAGCCCAGACAAGAGCAGGGTAGAACTCCTAATTCTTTTGGGGCTTCAGTGGTCCATTTTTAACCCAGGGTTTATCACCTAGTTTCCACATTGACAGATTAAAAAGAAGCTATACAATGCTATTATCTCAAATACTTAAAAGTACAATGATAACAAAATTCCTCCCAAAAGTAAGACTGCCACTTTCAGAAGGCCTTGTGCAGGAATTAACAGAGATGGCTCAGATGAGGTAGTGACTGTGCACCCTCATGTCTGAACATCAGGAGAGCAACAATACAGGAATCATCACTGCCATCACAAGAGTGCTAGCACTGCCCTGGGAAAAGCTCCCCTTGGCAGAAGTGGCTCTGAAACAGCTAAAACAGAGTCCTACTCCTACCCCTCCATGTGTACATACCTGATCACAGAGATGGATTATGTTGTTTATGTCTTCTTCTGATACTTCTGTCCCCATGGAAATCTCAGCAGCAGCCTTCACATCCTCCTCAATCTCCTCTGGTAGGATGTCAGAAACATCAGAGGAAGCAAAATTGCTTCTGTCTCCTGTGGGGGACAGATGAAAGCATGTTTGTGCTGGGGGCGAGATGAACTAGTAAAAAAAGCACAAAAACAGATGAAGATAAAAGGCCAAAATAAAAACAGTGAGTCAAGTCTGCCATCACACTATTCCAAATTCCTAAATTATATGTCACTGTTCTGACTTTATGTTTATACCAGCTAGGAATGCCTGGAAATATTAAATTTGAAACAGGAAAAAAAACCCGACAAAAGTGCATACTGCATACTTCACCTTTTCAGTAGCTGGTTGCTGCTAAATTTTCAGTGACAATATTACAAGAAAAGAATTCCAGGAAGCAGTCACCTATCACTAACCAAATCCATTAAAAAGCTCCCTTAAAACCACAGGTCTCTCTGGACTAAAAACTTCATTATTACAAGAAAACAAGGAAAAAAAAACCATCAATACAAAGTGCACGAGCGCAAGAGGTGAGGCAAGGGTCCAAAATACAGCAGTCACTCTTTCTGCTCTTACGAGCAATTCTAGTAGCTGCCATCTTCAAGAACATCCAGAGACAGACAACGCTTCTCTTTACATCAGCTTTTTAGGAGCTAATTTCCAAACTGGTCTGCTGACTAATTGTGATTCTAAGATGTGCTGGTGGCCCATGAAGGACTGGCTGGTGATGTGGCATTAGCTTTCAGTTGAGCTTCCACATGGCAATTTGCACCAACACCCAGATGCAAACATACCCTGCTTTTCTGCTGGCCCCATCTACCCTGCTGCTGAGGGCAGCATAGCTCAGGGTGGTGAGCAGTGAGTGGGTCTCACAGCAGTGCCACTCAGGCCATGCTCACTGCCACGCCCCAGGCTCAGCTGCCCTCACTACTCACCGACTTTCCGCACGCATTTGCAGTACGCGAGGTTATCCGTGATGATTTTGCCCAGTTCAGGGAAGTGCCAACCGTACCATTCCCGACAGCGCATGATGTAGTTATTCAGTTCTTTGTCCAAGTCATCAAGAAGCGCTAAAAGAAAGAAGGATGGAGCTCTTTTTCTAAAAGGGTAACCTAAAAATGTGGTACTCCCAAACCAACCAATTTAAATGGTGTAAAGGGAGATTACCTGAAATACTTCACTCTATAAATACTGGAATAAGCCAAACTGCAGTACACTAGAACTCTTTACTTTTCAGAGAACTGCATAATACCAGGCACAATACTATAGAAAAATACCAGGCACAATACTACAGAAAAATACCAGGCACAATACTATAGAAACGTTGGAACTCCCATGAGTGTGGCCTCATAGTTTTATTACTGGGAGTGTCTTGGACAAGCTCTCTAAGAGCTGCAAAGCACACTGCCCTAGAAGGGGGACAGCAGCCAGTTATCCTTCCTCTTAGTCAGCCAAAGTGCCACACACAAGGTTCACGTAAAATGTACCATCCAATTAACTTTGAGGAAGAAACATTTTAATGGTAACAAACTGATCTTGTATTCCATTACTTGATTTAAAAGAGCAAGCCTTTTAGTTGCTGTCATAATATAAATAAACCAAATACAAAGCCAACGGGCTCACCTTTTACTAGATATGACAAATAACCAGATTTACAGTTTATTAGAGTAGAGCACCTACAGCATATATTGCTAGAGAGCCCTGAGGCTAAAATATTTCCTGCTAATGCAATACCAACATTCCCATCTGTTGTCTCAGTGGTAGTGACGAAGGAACTGAATTACATCATTCATCTCAGTTCAACTATGTTTCATCATTGGCAACAGTCTGGGAATTAATATTCCAAACAGGATTCCTCACCACTGCTTCACAGCAAGTGTACAGATTATGATGTGTGTGTCTTCCAGGAAAAATGAGGGCTTTCCTAGCTGCTTTAACAATTTTGGTCTGTTTTCCATTTAGAAAGCAAGCAGACAAAATGCAGCATTACACACTGCAGTGTGTTTAACACACCTGACATAGGAATTGATTTCTACCTTGCCCTCTATGCAAGACACCACCTAAATGATGGGCCAGAAAACGCTATCCGGTGGGGCCCATTCTCCCAGCACCACTCAGAAGGGAGGCATGTTGGGAAGGAAAGCTCTTAGAGGACTGAACTAACACTGCCTCTAGTTCAGCTGATTTCTGTGCTAAGAAAAAGTGCATGCCAGCTTATTGTATCACCCTAAAAATGCTCCTGCTTGTGGAAAACCCTGTTGAGAAAACACACTTTATGCCTAGCTGAACATCAGTGCCCAATTTACCAAGACATCCTAGGAGGAATTTGACAGCAATACTTTTCTTTAGCCAATGTAAAGAAGTCAGCTATCCTAAGCCAAATCCATTAATAATTTAAGCTCTAAATATACTTACAAATTGCCTGAATAATCATGGTATCAACTTTGTCTGGGCTGAATTTCAGCTTGTATCGGGAAAGGCTGAGGAGACACAAATACAGTTTCATTAGCATCCTGACATCCTGTTGCGGAATATGCCCCCACCTGCACCTTTTTAACACCAGTACAGTTGTCCACAGGTTCACTGAAACCAAGCTCAGTTCTGTGCCCCTGACTGCTCTCAGCTGTGGCCAGAAGCCACACTGACACAAGCCTCACAACAGCCCTGACATGTGTCCCTCCCATACCCTGTGACCAGGGTGAAGGGGAAAGTTAAGGTCATTTGTACCACCTGCAGCAGACCGAACAGGAGTGCTGTGGCAGGAAATTAATTGGCTCTTGGTTCTTCTGCATGGTTCCCCACAAAATGTATTTGTCAACAGCACTTCCAGTTGGGCAGCAGCTGGAGGCAATCCATAAAACTGCACCTCCCTAGCAGCAAATACCAGCAATACTAATGTAAAGCAACAAAAGAAACTTCCTGGAAGAGATTCTCACTGTCTGAGAAAGCCCATTACCATCTGGCTTCAATGTTATGTTAACAATTTCTCTGTATGCTACAGTGAAAGACACTTGGTATCAGTGAGGATTTGCATCTTAAAAGTCCTTTTTCAATATTAATGCCCATTTTCTAGGCAAACACTTTTAAGGAATTAGCTAGAACAAAGCATTTTTCTTAACTTGCCAATGTCTTGTGACAGGACAAGGTCATGTTAGAATATGGATTAAAAAGTTACTCACTAATGGATGCTTGATCCCATGGTGATCCAACAACTTTGTATTTAACTACTACACCACTAAATCTAAAAAGCAGCAAGAACAAGGTGGGAAAAACAACCCTGTCCTTAATATTTGCATTATCTATTATATGGGTATTTATTCTGGCACAAATCATCAAATTGTGATCTCCACCTTGTCTCTTAGTGGCAATGGAACTTTAAATAACTCCCTTGACTGCTCCAGACACATTCCAGATGAAATCCTGAAGTATATTATATAAAAATTACCATCTTCCACTTTGGGTGAAGATGAAGCCTTTCTCTAAAAGGTGGGTGCAAACTTCCTTTGTAAAACAAAGGAAAGCCCTTCCTTTGTAAAACAAGATTTCAGATACAAAAGTATCTTGACTTACAGAGTATGAGACCATGCCACATACTCACAAACACTTCAAGCAGCACAGCACAGCCAGGGATGCAAGAGTGGGGCAGACACAGGATGAAACAGAGCTGTTGCAGGAACTCACCTGTGTGCCAGACCCAGGCACATGGCTGCCATCTCTCGAGAAGGGAGGCCTGTTATGAGCCCTTCAATCTGTGAGCGAATTCCTCTCATCAGCTCTGTAACCATTGGGCTGTGTATACAACTCAAATTCAGCTTCTCCTGCAATGTGGAAATCAGCAGTTCAAAGTCAGGCACAAGACAACATTCCTCTGAAGTCATTCTTCCAGCAGCCTTACATCATTTTAACTGGTTTTCCCACTGCAATCCCACGATCACATAAGTTGCATCCATTTTTGATGCTCAAGGTAGCGACACCCCCAGCTCCCTACACAGTTAATATTCCACTATGAAGAGCAGATTTATAATCAATGCTCTGCTATGTAGAACATTCAATTTAAGATTCAAGATTTTGAAGTTTTAGAAACAGTTTGGCCACAGAAAGAAAATTCAGAGGTAGAGGGTGGGGCTTTGTGTCTTTTCCAGAGAACAAGACAATAATTAGTTCCAAGTCCTTGCTACTATTCACTTTAACATTAAATCCTCATTTTGCAGCCTACACTCTCCTAAGACAGCATTAGAAGGTTGTCAGAATAAAGTTCAGTGGAACAGGGAGCAATTGGACATGACATGGGAAACTGACACCAAGAAGACACTGGAAAAGGCAGTCCACCTCCAGTGAACCTCCTTCTTCCTCTGGCAGACAAGGACCAAGGGGTGTGCACAGCTGCCTGCACACTGAGGAAGGCACAATGATATCCCCTCCCAACAAGACAATAAATCATCACGCTACTATTGCTGCATCTGTTAGTGAGGAATATGTGTCTGCCTGGCTTGGGTTTTTTGGTTGGTTCCTCCCTCCACTCTTTTTCTGGATTGGATTATTAGGAAAATTAATTTCTTAACTTACTGGGTTTCTAACCAATATTCAAGAGAGAAATCAAGCAAACCTGAACACCTCAGTGCATTCTAACCATATCACTCAACTGTGTACTCAAGACAACATCTTCCCTGTACACAAACTAGGATTAACTATCCTCTATGCTGCTAACACAGCATTGGCAGCATAATCCATTGCCAGTAACTGCAAAATCTCTGGAATCTGACTATAGCATTTCAGTAGCATGAGACAAAAGGATAAACAGCAAAGTCAGTTATCACCTTTATGACACCTCCAAGTTTGGCATCTGCCACAGCCAACTGCTCATGGGCATCTTTTGCCACTATCTTCTTAAGAATTTTCTTCAAGTTCTTGCTGAGTTTGCCTTCCACAAGAGCTGTGGATGCTGTATAAAACAAAAAGACCAAAGACGCTGTTTCTTTCCCCTCCTGAAACCTGCAAAAATATTTCTACTAACTTCATGTATTTATTTTAACTGTCCACAGTAGTTCTAGTGTGAGATGCAATACTAATTCACCGTGCAATAGCTAAAAATCAAAACAGAAGAAAATTATATACTTCTTCTTCTGAAGGCCTAAATCAGAAACCCTTCTCCCAGTTGCCTCTCCTTTCTCCATATGTTTTCAGTTCTATTTTTGACAATTTTGTTTAAGGATCTCTACAAACAGTATGCCATATGCTTTAGATACACGTTTAACATTTCCAACGGCAAGGTTATATGGGAATATTTTGTGTATCATTTAATTAACCAACCATTTGCCAGGTCCCTTAGGCAGCAACCATGATATCCTAAATTGAGTAATGACTTATTTGCATTCTCTGGTGATGATAATGTACTATCTAAAGCCCCAGGAATGATGCCAAACTGGACAGTCAGACAGACCCTTTTAATACAGTATGCAGACAGGAGAATCTCTAAAGGATGTTCTTCATTCTCAAATATTAATAGATCTGTAAAAGCTTTACAACCCCACACAATATATTTTAAGCAGGCACTTATACAACTCTCTTTGAGGGTCAGCTCTGTGTTCAACGGAACTTCTGTGATAGATACATCTTCATCACAGTAACAGAGCAGCAGCCAGTGATTTTTGGTTTCCAGAATCTAATGACATGTAAGAGTAAAATCAAAGTGCTGTGCTGAGTTTCCTCTCAACCTTTCTGCAATGCAGATAATTTTCTGCCCTGCAAGCTGGCCAATAGCAACTAACCCCCTTGAAACAGTCACATACATAGCGTTCCTTTCAAAATAAATGAGCCATAAGTAGTCTGAATGTCTCCATTTCACAGATAAGTCAACTTGAAGCAAAGTAGTAGGTTTAGGATGTTTTTGGGTTTTTTTTTTAATCAGCCTAACTATATGTGAACCGAATTGAAACCTAGGCAAAAGCAACATAATCCAAAAAATATGCCATGGAGAAGATCATACAACAGCTTCAATCTCAGCTCTATTACTTGCATCTCATGCTTGATGGTTGTGTTTCCATTCTTGCTTCTTTGCTTCCTTTATAAGCTATCCCTACTACATCAGAATCATACAGCACATTCAGCAGCAATTGTCACACCATTTCTGAATTATTACCTAGAATTCCTACAATTTCTGTTCAAACCAGGCCACGCATCAAGCATTTAAGTGTAGAATTAGTAAAATTCTTGAATATAAGCAATATTCCATTTTGCTTAAACTCCCAAATTTAAGGAGAACACAGACCTTTTTCAGGCTGAAAACCATAAGCATAACATGTGTCCATAAAACCCAGGTGATTGTAATAATGAATGTCCTCTAATAGCTGTCTGCTGTCTCAGTGGTAGTGACGAATTATTGACTCAAATCACTGATATTCAGCTTCAAAAAGAATCCATCATTGACAACAGACAGGCTACATGCATCAGTCACAACTCATATGGTGCTCATTTGTAAGCAGCTTAAAAATATGCACTGAAGGAAAAAACTAGACTTTATTACATCTTTACTGCACTATAGACTGGATAGGTGACCTCATAACCATCAAAACCAGCTCACTTTAAAAACCTGCAATTTAAAATCTAAGAAGAGAAAAAGAGCATGGACACAGGTAAGTAATGAGTAAATTAGTGCATGACAGAGATTTGATTTTTTTGTAATAATAGTGTTAACTCACTTACCAGCAAGTGCTTCTGTTGTGTCCTGAAATTTTTCAAAGTGTTTCAGCTTTACTCTACAGAAATAAAACAGAAGTGTGAAAAGGAGTGTACATAAACCACATGCTAGAACCATTATATCTTTTTCCTGCCTCTGCTACTACAGCTCCTCTCTTTTCTCTAAGGCTTCAAGGGAGCAGAGATCAATATGCAGACCCTCAAAAAGGACTGAGAACACTAAACTGGCCAACTGAGTCTGATGTGACTTTTAAGCTGGGTCCCACAATAGTTATATAAAGAGGAAAAAAAAAAAAGGAATTTTGATTTGGTATTTCTTGGACCAACATCACCAGAAAACTTAACCCCCCTTTTTGCTTTGTAGTTCATATTTAAAGACAGACATCATCCATTTAAATTTCAACACTGCACCCTGATTGACTGATGATAGCATCTTCCCACTCATCTTCAAAAGGAAATGTTCTGCCTCTGTGGAATGCAGAGCCTGCACAGCTCAGATTTAACATGCTTTTCAGCCAAATGCATCTTCAAAGAGTTTAAATTTGAACTGATTCATTGCCCATGAATCCTCAAGTCCTCCCCTGTAATTAGATGTTAGAATACAAGTTCTGAGCTGAGCTTAAGACAAACAACAAAAATTTCTCTCATGCCCTAAGTGCTGACCAGAGCCAAGAATCATATGAACAGTGTTTAACCACACTGTGTCAGATCCTTAGGCACAGCTTCCCTCTACCCCTCACACAGTCTGTGGTGTTGATATATAGTTACAGTTAAGAAGCTATCTCAATCCAGTAAATTCCTTGTCAGGGACAGGCATTTAACTTATCCAGCCCTGATTAACCAGTGCTCTTTGTGAGTCAAGTATCTGCAAAGGAAGCAAGGTCACAGATAAAGCTGAATACTTGAGTTAAGCATTTGCAGATCCCAACAAAAGCTTCAGGCTTACACTGATGCCTTTTCAGAAAGGCAAAAGAGGAATTATTTTTATCGGAGTAGAGATCCCATTAAGAGCCACATCCTGTATTAACAAGTTGCCAAGATGATGTTTCCAGGACAAGACTAACCACACTACAAACAGGCAGATGTGGGATATTCTGGCCTCTGCTCTAAGTACTGTTACAGAGCAGGATAAATATGAAAGGCATAGGTCGTTCAGATGCATCCATTATAATCAAAGCTGGTCAGAAATCTTCCAGTAAAAACACCAGACTTGGAAGAAATCCACCACTGTCCCCAACTTTCAGGCAATTTGTTAGAAAGGCCAGCTTGATCAGTGGACGCTGCAATCCCTGTGCAACTCTGCAGTGGTGCTAACTCTCACTGATGGCATTGGCAACAACACTAGCTCTCAATTCACAGTGATTTACATAGTTTCATCTGGATTAAGCTTTATTTTTCCCGAAAGAACTTCCTCTGAGCACAAAACCCTGTCATTTCACTGACACTTCCAGCATTACAAGCTTGGATGTTGTGTCAAAGCACCCACATCACCTTAAAATACTGTTCAATTTTTTGCTTTGGTGACACATGGTAATGATTTCTGCTGCTTAATTATATTGTAAGGTATTTATTTCGCTTTGACGTTCCATGGTAAGTGTTTCAGACTATCTAACTTCACATTTTCATTGCTCACAGCTTTTATAATACTGAAACCCAAAAATCAGTACTTCATTCTGAACCTCAGCTGTATGTAACTACAGGCAGCCACGTCCTTCCACAAGCCACACTGCTATCCCCACATAAAGCTGCTTACATTTTGTTTGCTTTTTCAGGAGTTTCAAATTCTTTCCACAGACTGTCAACTTCTTGAAGCTTTTTCTCATTCAGAACCTGCAGGGAAAAAAAACCAACACACAACCACATTTAGTTCACTTTTGAACAATCTTCAGCCCAGGAGATCTGTAACATTTACAAGGTTACAACCACTTTGCAGTAGTTAACACTGACTGCGTCAACCATCAACAAACACAACTCCAGTGGTTTCAGGTTTCACCATTCTCTCTCAGCAGCTTCACCCTACTAATAGACAATAGTGCAACATTTTTACTTTCACCTGAATTACAGAAGTTCTTCAATAATGGCTGTGTCCTTCTGGACCTGGCACGTTAAAGCAAAACCCTCTACTTTATCAAAACTGGGCTTGCTCCACCTCCTCTACAGGACTCACTCATAACCACAGTGACCCAAACCCAAATTTGCCACTGCTTTGGAAAAATAAAACATCTGGGAAACCTAATAGAAAGCAGTGATCCCCAAAGTTATTTTCATTATCAGAGTTAACCCAAACAAGAAAGAAAACATCCCTGTAAAAAAGAGTTGTCACCACAGTTTGGTCATCAACTGAGCCAAGAATTACCTAAGAGGCAGCAATGGCTCAATCCCATCTCTGTACCCAGGGAACCCCCTCAGCTTTTAAACAGCACAAGATAAACACCTACACTCTTGGAGCCTACACACATTTTACAAAATGCAGAGTGCATGGCAAATTCCCAGAAAACTACTCAGGGGAATAGTCAAGATCTTTAAAACACTGTACTCCTCACTAAAAATCTTGTGGTTTGTCCCCACAAAGCAAATGCAACACAATTGCAATTTAACTCAGTGCAGAAATCATTCCTGGTATTATGAATTTTGCACCCTGGCAGATATTTAAACCCTGGTTGAAGGAGTTTCTCTTTTAACTCAATTAGCAGTTGAGCAAATAAACATAGTAATTAACTTCCCATATGATTGTGAGGCACAGAAAAACCTTGAGGCAACTCTTCCTTTCCTCAGCCAGACAATTCTTTCCTCCAGTTCATTTTTCCTACACCAAGACCTACAGAATTTTCAGCCTCTATAAACAGATATGGGCACATGGAGAAAAGCAGGACACAGAAACTGCTAAAATCAAGACTGTTAGCATATAGAAATGACATGCCTATGGATAATTTGTCCTTCAAGACAGTAAGATTCGTTGGAAAGTCTTCCAAATCCAGAACATGGCTATAGCCCATTTGCCCTTATTATTTACTCCTCTGATGGGACCAACACCTGCAAGGGAACACCCAAGAGCTACACAGCTTCCAGAAGACAGTTCCTGTTTATCAGTACCTAAAGACAGAACACAGTTATGCTGGCAACAAACATTTGTGGTCACTGCTGGAATGGGAAGGGGGTGACCATAACTGTCCCCAAGATTAAGAAACACAAAATCTGTCCAACTCTCAAGTTACTAAAAATCAAAGGACACCCCAAACCCCCAGCAGTGTCAGACTCCAGAAACTGCTTTAGAAAGGAAATAAAAAGTAGCTAAACTCTGCAGAGAACATTTCAATACAAAATGAACACACAAGTGTAAGAGTGACATAAGGCCGCATGTGAACAACTGCTCTGTCCAGGGAAGGAATGCTGGGTGATGGAGAGCTTTTCCCTGTGGATGGGCACTGTGGCTGAGGCTTTGGCATTTCCAGCCTTGGCAGCTGCCATCAAAATCAGCATGGAAAACCACAGCTTGTCTCAAAGTATATATTTAATAAAATACTACTTCTGTTCATTTCCAGCCACGAGCTTTCATTTCTCTGCCAGCCTCACTGCACAGCCCTGACAGCCAGCCCCAGCTGCTGACACCTGCAGCAAACACTGCAGCACCTCTGCAGAGACATCCCTGCAGTTCTCTCTGCATGGCCCTTCTCCTAGCTTTGCTTTATGCCTACGCTACTTTCAGAAATGAAAATATTCATTATTTTCAGCTCCTCCTGGCTGCTGTGAAAGGATGAAAGGGCTTGGCACAGTGCACCAGAGGTTTCAACCTCCTCAAAAGATTTTTTTATTATTATTTTTAGTAACTTTGAAGGTGCAGGATACTATTCTGTGTTAACATCCAACGAACAAAACTTTCAGGGAGAAAGCTGTCTGTGCATCAGTTCCCCAGGTATAAGTGTTTAGAGGGGGGCATAGAACAAAAGCTATCTGCTTTCAGAAATATTTCTGACTTCTTCCCAAGACATACATCTTGAAATCCTCCTTGCCTGAACTGCATGGCTTCACCCCAATGAAGAGGAAAGGTTTCAGGGCAGAGGAAGGAAATATCACTCCACAGAGTAGCAAGGGTGCAGTTCTGCTGCAGACAAAGGAAACCAGAGCCCTGCTCTCTTTGCACCAGCACCCACGTTCACACAAGCTAAACTTTAAGACTAAATTGGAGGAGAAGAAAATAAGGATGTTATGATCAAACTATAACCAAGCTAGTAAAACTGTACAAGAATCAACACTCGAGGAAGAGAAAAGCCAGAGAGGAGCACGACACTGTGGCAGCTCTAGTTTAGGCTTGCTCAAAGCCCCAGAAAGCTACAGCCCTGAGGCACACGGTCAGGAGGCTGGCAAAGTCCCGCGAAGGTGTCTCTCTCTGGGAGAGCGAGGCCGGGACACGGGAATCCTGCAG
>VZUA01072540.1:0-13609 GCA_013401035.1 Horornis vulcanius
TTTTTTTTTTCTTCCCAGAGACTTTTTCAGGGAGGCTTTTAAAGTAATTAACAACTTTTCCTCCTCATGCTGGAGGCCAGGTTGGATGATGCTTGGAGCAGCCTGGTATCCTGGAAGGTATCCCTGGTCATGGAATGGGATGAGCTTTAAAATCCCTTCCCACCCAAAAAAATTCTGGGGTTCTTTATGGATTATTCTCAGTGTCCTGCTGAATCCAAGTAGCATTCTGGGAATTTAAATGTATTTTATGTCAAAAACACCTTTATGGAGCAGCTCCACCTCTCATGCCACTTCTGAGGACCTCAGGTGTCCCTTATCCAGGAATTTGCACAGGCACACAGTGAGATGCCCTTCCACACAGGGAATCCAGAACGAATTTTTCCATGGAAAGGGCTTGGTTCCCACCCAGACACCTCTCGCTGCTGCACTTCTGGCACAACCAGTTCCCCTCGGCATGGAGATTGGGATCAAGTTTGAAGTTCAGGCACTATTGACAGAGATTCTGTCAACAAAAAGGTGTTGAAGGATGGGATATTTGTGGAAGAAGTCACCAAGAGGTGAAAGATATCCCCTTCAGGGGGCCTTTTCCTGTTCAGCAGGCCCCTGCTTGCCGAGATTTTCCAGGAGAAGCCAGTGGCTCCATCTCCTCCTGGGACAGTGTGGCTTTGCCAACATCCACCCAGGATGGAGCAGAACCAGAGCCCTCAGGGAGCAGATCCATGCTGGAAAACAGCCAGATAGTGTTTGGGATTCAAATATCCTAAATTAGGGATAGGGAATTGCAACTCAGTGTGGAGATATAATGGGTGGAAAGGGAGTTTCCTTATGTTCTCTCCAGCTCTTTTTCCTTCCCCCTATCCAAATTATCCTGGGATATTTGCTCACCCTTCTTGGGCTCATCATCCCTCTTTTGTTGCCTCTGGAAGGGTTGTGGGGAGCACCCACAGGCAGAATCCTGGCCAAACCCTCTCCAGAGAAAATCCCTCTGGACAGAGGAATAAGCAGCTATGGAGCCTTTTTCCTTTCCCTTAGGGAGCCCCTTCCTTGGGATAGGAACACAGCTTGGGGTCACCCCTGGTTCTGTGTCCCACTGGGAGGAAATGAAGATTTTTGGGGTTGAGATTGGCCAGTGGAGGGTGAAGAGGGTGGGCATGCAGTAATGGGGGTCAAAAGGATGGATGGATGGATGGATGGATGGATGGATGGATGGATGGATGGATGGATGGATGGATGGTTGTTCCCTGTCACTCTCACTTCCTTGGAAAACTGCAGAAGCCACTCCAGCTTCTAAGGGAGATGGAAAGCAATCTCAGAGGATTTGAACTATTGGGCTTTTTGAGGACTATCAATCCTGCTCAGGTTTATTGGTGGCTTTGTTAATCCCAGGGTGAGGAATTTTCCCCAGGAGAGCAGACCCCCTGTAGGTCACTGGCTCTGGGCCTCCTCTCCTTGCTGCTGCTCAGGGGCTGGGCAGAAGGAAGTGCACTGGAGGTGTTTTCTCTCCGGTCTGGAACAGGGACAAACGCCGGGCATTGTGTCTCCTGCCGAGATAAGGATCAGGCAGGCAGCTGTTCTCACCCCCAGCCGGCACCAGAATCAGGTAACCTGGCACAAACGCAGCTTTCAGGCTTTTTTTGGGCTCCTCCTTCCTCCAGGTGTCGCTTCAAGGCCTTCTTTAACTTCCTTTTTTCCCTGTTTCCCCCCAGTTTTCTGCAAAGTTTTTTTTTTTTTTTTGGAATGGGGAGGATGGGCACAGCCCCATGGAGCAGCATCCCCTCGTCCCACCGCTGGGCAGGCTAAGCTCCACCACTCCCGTTTCCTAATCCATCATATCCCTCTTATCCCGGTCCATCCTGCTTTGTCTCTGCAGCAGCCAGGCCTGGCTCTTGTCTTGTCTAAAGAGGGCAAAAACCCCGTTAAACCCCTAAAACCTCCAGGCACTGGGAGGAGCTCCAAGGCTGCTCCATGATGTTTGAGCATTCCCAGGGATTCACTGGCTGCAGTCCCACCATGCCACATGCAACCGGCCCCTAATTGCATTTTTTCTTCTGATCCACAAGGAAATTATTTATGGGCACGAGGAGCCTACTCAGCTTCCAGAGCCTTTCAAGTTTATAGGAGTTTTCCATGGGCTTGTTTGCAGGTTCGGGTTATTTTTACCCCCTCAATTAATGGGGGTTGCTCCCTCCGTCCGTCGCAGGGGGATTGAGTCTCTCCCTCTCTCTCCGGGATGGGATGGGATGGGATGGGATGGGATGGGATGGGATGGGTGGAGAAGGGCCAGCTTTGGCCTCAGCTAGTTTCTCCCTGCTCTCTGCAGAACCACATCCTGTTTGTCCTTTGCTCTCCTGGCTCCATGTCCCAGCCCTTGCATGGCTGATGGATTCCCAGCCCTGCACAAGCACATCCATCCCCAAAGCAAATCCATCAGGAGTAAACCATCCCCCTGGAATGTTGCTGGAAAGGCACATCCCAAACCTAACCATCCATTACCTGGGAATATGAACTGCTGCAGCCATTTCCTCTGGCTCCTTTTTAATGGGTACCCAAAGCACCCAAAGTGCTTCCACATCGGGAAATTTGCTCCAAGACATGGAATTGTCCAGGACAAACCCCACCAACAGCAGCTTCTCCATCAGGGCAGTCTCTAGGCTGGGGTCTGCTCCCCTGTATGATCCTCCTGGCCCTCAAACCCTTTTCCAGGCCACAGGAATGGCAGGGTACCCTTGGGAGGAGGGAACATGGCCTCATCCTGGTCGTCTCCTGCCTGGAAGTTGTTTTCCATGCTCCCACTTCAGTGGTTTTAGGCACACATATGCTTTCTTGGGAAGGGAGCAGCCTGTGTGGCAGGAATAAACCATCTGAGGTTGCTTTAAACGCCCCTTGGAGCAGGGCCAGGAGCCCAGGCAAGGAAATGCTGGGAGCTTGTTTTAATTTAGTGGTGTTGAAGTGTTCGGCTGCAATTAAGCAGCTGAAAATTAAACAGAACCAGTCATTAGGGCTGGTTGGACAAGCACAGCAGACCAGAGGATATAAATTATTTCCAATGGGGAATGCCAGAGCCAGGCTCAGGATGGGGATGGTTCCCTTCCTTGGCTGTTATCTCTTGCTTTAAATCAGAGGAATTTCATCCAAAGTAAATGAAACCCTGCAGGTGCTGGTTCTTTGAGCAGGTAAGGAGAGGGAAAAGAAATTCATGGCAAAGGATCTCCTGTGCTCTCCCAGTCCCTCCATCCCAGGGAATTCCTTCCTCTCCCTGTCTGAGCTGGGTTTTGAGCTCCCAGCATTATTCCCTGATGTTGATGCTCCCTTTCCTGGGATTCTGCTCCCCATGGAAGGATCTGGAAACATCACGCTCCCGTGGGACCAATCTTGGGTTACTCCCAAGTCTGTTTTGGGGGACAATGACCTGATCCAGGCCACGTCCTGGGGAATTTCTTCACCAACTGGGCTGCATTGGAGGAAGGATTTGGGGCAGGAATTGGTGCCTTGGTGGAGTAAAGGTGAAGAGGGGCATGAGTGGGAATTTGGGCTGGAAATCCCTCACCTCTGGTGGGAAAATCACAGCTGAGAGGGGAAGGATGAGGCAGGTTCTCCAAAATCTGCTGGCTGGGCATATCCATTATCCAGATAATTCTGGGATATCAGAGCTCCCAGACAGTGCAGAGGGACAACCTAGACCCATAAAACTTCCAGCACCCTGCAGGATTCTTCTACAAGCCCAAAGCCAGGTTAGCCCAAAAATGCTCTTTCAAATACCTCAGCTTTCAGAAGAAGCAAGACTTAAGCCTGGCTTTAAAGTCAAGCCCAGGTTTTAAGTGCATTCCTGGGATCTGTTGACGTGAGTGGGAAGCGTCTCCCTCAGCATCAGTGGGATTTTCTCAGCCTGAAATGGAGTCCAGATCTCCTGAAATAAATACCCTGGGCTCTAGAGCTGTGGAGCCACATGGAGCCCTGGGAACACTCATTCCCAGAAAAGGATCCAGCTCATTCATCTGCCCACATAATGTGTGTTAAATTCTGCCAACATCTCCCAGAAATCCAGGAAATAAATGGAAACCAGTGCCCAGAGAGCGCTTGGCTGGTGGTGCCACGGCATGAGTGGCAGGAGCATTGTTTGTGTGCAGCCTTTCCAAAGGGAATTCCCATTACCCTCTTGCCAGGACAAGATGTGAAATTTCATTCCCATTTTATTTCAATTACTGGCCTGAAATTCTGACATGGAGCACTTCCGATAACACATAGTAACTCAAATATCCTGGGTGCTTTCCCTATGGGAGCAGAGTTGGATTTAAGGGGGGAACACTGTATTCCCAGCCCATGCTCCCCATTCTGGATATTCACATTCTAGGGTTCCATCCCACCACTGCTCTTCCAGGAGAGCAGCACAATTCACCTGATAAAAAAATAAATTGAGTTTTCTCAAATGAAACTAAACTTTCCTGGCCACTTTCTCTTATCTGGGAAAGAAAAAAACAAACAAGTCTGAAACCCTAAATCTTTCTCAGCTCTAAATATTTTTACTCAGCCCTGCACACCTGCAAACACCCACCCACTGCCAAAAAACAAACAAACAAAAAAAAAAACCAAAAAAACCCACCACCAAACCAAAAAAACCAACCAAACAAAAAAACACCCCTGAAAAATCCCATTTTGCTCCAAAGAGGTTTTTTACTCCTGGAGAAATTAGTGACAGCAATTTATATGGCTGTAAATAATTATTTTCTGGTTTATTTGAATGGTGTCCTGTGGATTCAGGAAGGCAGAGCAGTAAGGAAAAGTTCTTTCTTATCTCCCTCCTCTTTAGCTTTCAAGGCCTTGTGCAAGGAGGAGCTGCCAGGCAGGAATGGGAAGCAAAGAGAGAGGCACTTTTGGGTTGAAGAAGTGGATAAGGCAGCTCTTCACAGCTTTAAATCCCATTTTATATCCCCCATTCCCACACAGGGAGAAATAAACAGAGTTTTGTTGTGATTTTTCAGGGCCTTTATGATGGTTGCTGCTCTGTGTTCTGTGCTGCTCACCTCATTCCGGCTCTGCATTTTCACACTGAGATGAGTTTCTGCTGGGATATAAACCCTGAAAGGAGTTTACCTGCCTCTAAATGGCTCCAAACCCTCGGGAAATCCTCTGGAGCTGCACCAGGGAGCTCTGGGATGGCCAGAATGGGACCCTGGGCACAGCCCTGGCTTGGTGCCCTTGCCAAGAGCTCTGGAGTGTGGCACCATCAGGAAGAGCTGTAGAGGGGATATTGGAAAATCCAGGACTATTAAATACAGTGTTTATATATTCAATACTACCAAATTCAGCACTATTAAATTCCTATTCAGCCCTATAAAGTGTTGTTTAAAATCCCCCTCCACCATTAATGCCAAAGGACCTTGAGGAAAACCAAGAGGGAATTCAGGACTTTTCTTCCCTCTTTTCTGGCTGAGCAGCCTGGCAGATTCAGAGCCATCCCTCGGGAAAGCAATGGATTATTAATCCTGCTTTTCAGACCACCTTCATGTACACTTTTTGCTACAAGACCCTCTCAGGATGAGAAGATCCTGCACTGAACGGTGCTGGATGGATCCCAGCCCTAAAGCCTGACTTAAGCACTATCAAATCCTATCGAATCTGCTCCCAACTCTTTTCTGGGAGGAGCAGATTCCCTGCTTTCCCCTGCTCTCTGGACACCTCGTGACAAGCCCAGCAAGCCCCCGGTGCTATTCCAGCCTCCCCTAGATGTTTTTCCAGCAGCACAGCTCAACATCCCGCTCCTTGCCAATCCCGCGGCCTTCCAGCTCCGTGGTGGCCGGGACGAGGGAATCCATCCCGCTAGGAAAACAACGGGAATGGCTTTAGCAGCCCCTCGGCCCCAGCACGTGTGGGGTTTGTTTGCAGAGCAGGGCCGGGGCTCGGGAGCTGATCCCGCCTAGATTTACACCCGGCCAAGGCTTCCATGTGGGCTCAGCCTTAAGCGGGACCTTAATCTGAAGGAAAATATTGGGAGGGTGTTCTGTTTCTCTTTCAGAGCACGGGAGGAGCCAGGGAATATTCCCCAGGGAGAGAGAGCCACCTGGGCTCCGTGGTCTTGGGGGATTTTTCCAGCTTCAAGGATTTCACGGTTCCGGGGATTTGAGGACGAGACGAGGCTCCCTGTGGGAAGGTGCTGCTCGTGTCTCACGGCACCTCCCGCTCCCATCAGAGGCAGGAGCCCCGCGGCTTCCCCGGGAACGCAGAGAGGGAGAGGAAGGAGCCTGTCTCCCTTTTGCCACATTCCGTGCAGGATCCCGGCTCTCGAAGCCCTTTCCAGAGGCTACGGCTGCTCCTGCCGGCCGGCCCCTCCTCGCACGCGTCTCCCAGATGCGACGAGCAGGATTTGCAGGGAACAACCCTCAATCTTCCTTCCAGCCCCAGACTCCACCGTTAACCGGGATTCTTCCAAAAACACTCGGTGTTCTTAAGTATCAACCCCTGGGAGGGAAAGGTGATCCCTGGCACCGGGCACATGCTGAGCTGTGGGATGCGACTGGAGCTGCACAACCCCACGCTCCACTCAGGGCATGAAATGAGATTCCAAACCCACTGAAAGGGTTCCCAGGCAGAAAAAGGGAGAAAATCCCCATAAAGAGAAAAGCAGGATGGACCCATGCGATTTATCGCGGATTCAATGCTCCGGATCAGCAACCTTTCCCACCAGGAATTTTTTATTTAAAGGATCCGGGATCCCGCTCTCGTTTTCACGTTGAAAATCTCCAATCACAGAACCTAGAGGGGTTTTTAGGGGAAAAAAATTCAAATGGAAAAACTCCCGGGGGTTTGGTGTGGTTTTAATCCGGGTGGGTTTGAGGAGCCTCTGGCAGGGAGGGATTTTATGGAGGAAAGTTGCTTTTGACAAATATTATTGTTAATTATTGAATCTGTGGCCTTGACAGACCTGACAGAGATGCTCAGAGGGAGCTTTGGAGAGAGATTTTATTTTGTTGAACTCTCAAACGCTCTCCTTCAGCAACCAGGAAGATTTTTTGGTATCCTCCAACTCCCCGCATTTGGGCAAAAGGCTGGAGAAAAAGTCCTGTTGGAATTAATTGTGCGATGCCTATGACACACAAAGCACAGGCTGAGGCAATACTGCGAGTTTTCAGTGTGTTTGATCCCACAGGATTTTCCAGTTTGGTTTGATCCCGATGGAAAAGGAGGCCCATAAACTCCTGTAAGAGCTGCAGGATTCCTGAATCAGTAATGAATTACAACAATAATAAAATAATGTAGCATAGGATGGCAGTATTAGATAACGACACCAATATAATATATTATTGTTATTATATAATAATTTAACAGCATTATATATTACAGTATAATATTAATTTTTTTTTTGTAATAAATAATCGGGAATAAATACTGGTGAAGCCAGTACCTCTCACCTTTAACTATTCTAATCTCAAGCTGCTGCAGCAGAGAAACATCCTTGACATTCCTACCCAATGTCCTTGATATTTCCATCCCGTATTCCTGNGCTCCCTGCTCTGCTGGATTTTTATTCAGCAAAATTAATGATGTAAAATCGCGCCTCTGCCACCCGAGGCTCAGCCTGGTGTAAAAATACCCACAAAATTCCAGCAGCTTTGGCAAAAACAGGGAAAATTAGGGTTTTAAAAGTATTTTTTCACGCCGGATCGTGTTCAAGTGGAGAAAGAAGGGTTGGAGAAGGGAAAGAGGAGCCGGAGCAGATGGAAACCATCGTAGCCAGGGCAGGGCAGGGAATGACCGCGGGGAGCAGTTTTAGGGGTCCGATGCTGCTCCTGGAGCTCCGCAGGGAGCTGGACAGGGAGCAAATTAATTGGGATTTTCCTGCCACATCTCACCTGGGCAGCCACCCCTTTCCTTTTCCTTTTTTTGTCTTTCTTTTCCCTTTCCTTTTAATAATTTTCTATTTTCCCTTCTTTTTCCTTAGTTATTTTTCTTTATACTAAATTTTTTTTTTTTGCTTTTATTTTCCTTTTCATTTCCCCCGCTTAACTTACCTCATATCTCTTCCCTCCTTCGTTTCCTTTTTATTTTGATTTCCTTCCTTCTTCTACTTCTCTTACTTAATTTCCTTTCCATTATTCCTTTCCTTCTTCTTTCCATTCCCGTTTCCCTCCGCTCCCTTTCCATCCCCGCTATATCCAAGCGCACATGCCCATGGGAACCGGATCCCGGTGATGTCCTCGGGAGGCCGGCAGGGTTCCAGGGACGCGGGTGGCGTGCGGGGAGCAGGTGGAGGATCTTTTCCTACCGGGATCTTTTCCTTGGAAAAGCCTCATCCTCAGGGAGTGGGGGATACTCCAGCGCCGCGACTCCGCCGCGCGCGGGCCGCGGGGAGAAAAGGGCTCCTCCGCTGGCGGCAAGAGACCCCAAGACCTCCCAAAAAAACCATCCCCAGAGATCCTCAGGGCTATGAGAGCCGCACCTGCCTTCCCCGGCCGCTTTTCGATCGCCGCCTCCTCGAGGGCTGCGGCAGCCGCTGCCCGGGCCGAGCACGGCGAAACCATCGCACCGGGGCTGTGACCGAGCGAGGACCGGCGGCGGGAGGCACCCGCGGGACCTCCACTCCTGGGCGAGGCGAGGCTCCCGTTTAATCGATCCGCTCCCTTTTACCCAGGGTTTTTTTCCAGCGCTCAGGCCCCGGATGGATTCAGTGCCACAGCTCGGCCCGGGGGTGCCCCTCGTGCCCCCTGCCCGCCCTGGGGGACACGGGAGTGACGGGCGCTGTACCCCGCTTCCCGAGCTCCCCGCTTTAAAACCCTCCAACAGTGACTTTTCCAAGCGCTGCTTCCCCCCGCGAGCCCCCACCCTTCCAGTCGTTTGCGGGAAACACAGACGGTCTTCCTACAGAGATCTCCGTGAGGTGGAACAAAAATCCCCGGGGATCCCGCGGCCTCTCGCCCCAGCCGCGTTTGATGGGGCTGCTCCCAGGCGGGATTTTTTTGGGCCCGAAACAGGCGAATTTCGCCGCCGGAGGCTGGGCAGCAGCGCGTCCTCGGGGGAGCCCCCTCGTGCAGGGCTCCGTGCCCCCGAAAGCGCGCCCGTCCCGTCCCGCAGTCCCTCCGATGCCCTCGCCCGCGGGTCCCGTCGGGCCGGAGGCGGGGCAGGTGCGTGTCTCTGTCCCGCGTGGGAACCGCCCGGGGTGGGACCGGGGACCCGCAGGGAGGGGGCGATGGGACCTCCGCGGTGTCCCCGCCGTGCCGTCCCGCAGCCCGGGGGTGCGCAGGGGGGTCCGCCGCGGCGGTGAGGCCCCGAGGGGGCGGGCAGAGGGGGCGGCACCCCCGGCCTCGCCGGTCGCCGCCATTTAGAAGAGGGCGGGAGCCAATGGGCGGCGGCGCCGCGGCCGTGACGGCTGCGATTGACGTGATTCCCACGTCAAATTGATTCCGAGGAGCGGCGGGGGCTCCCCGCGAGCGGGGCTCGCTCCCGGCGCCGCCAGGATCCCCCGGCCCCGCGGGCCCCCGGGCTCTCTATGCCGCGCCTGCGGAGCGGCCGCCCGGTGCTGCCCCCTCCCCGCGCCGGGTCATGGGTGAGTGCGGCCGGCTCCGGACGGGCTCCGGGACGGGGTCCTGGCGGAGCAGGGCACCGGGAAGGGGCAGGAGGCGGCCGGGGGTCCCGGGGTGCCGTGTCCGGCCGAGGGGGCTCCGGGCTGCTCTGTCCTCCTCGCGCCTCCCTTCGATTTCGCTCCTCTACTTAGGACTCCTTCTCCTGTTCTCGTTCTTCTGCCTTCTCCCTGTATTCTTGTCTCACTCTCCTTTCTTCTGTCCTTTTTTTGTACCCTCGTCGTTTCTGTTTTTTCTTTTTCTCTCATTCTTTTCCTGTCTTTCCTCCCCCTTCTTTTTGTACTGTCACTTTTCACTTTTTTTTCTCTATTTCTCCTTTCTCTCTTTCCTCCTTTCTCCCTTTCCTTGGGCTTTTATCTCTCTCTCTTTTCCCCTCTAATTCTCGTTTTGCTTTCCCTTTTTACTTTTCTCCCCTTACTCCCCCACCTTTTTTTTCCTTTTCCTTTCCCCCTTCTTTCTTTTCATTCCCTTTTTGCTTCCTTTCCCCCCTTTTTTTTTCCTTCCCTTTTTTTTCTTCTCCTTTTTGCTTCCATTTTCCCCCTTCCTTTTCCCCCCTCCCTTTTTCGCTTCCCCTCTCCCTTTCTCCACTCTTTTCCCTCTCCCCTTCCCGCTGCAACGCCATCCCCATTCCGCGGGCACCACGACCGCTCCGGTGCCATCCCGATCCGTGCCACGCCGTGCCATGCCGTGCCATCCTGCCCCGCAGAGCACACATACGGCGAGGTGAACCAACTGGGCGGTGTGTTCGTGAACGGGCGCCCGCTGCCCAACGCCATCCGCCTGCGCATCGTGGAGCTGGCGCAGCTCGGCATCCGGCCCTGCGACATCAGCCGCCAGCTCCGCGTGTCGCACGGCTGCGTCAGCAAGATCCTGGCCCGCTACCACGAGACGGGCTCCATCCTGCCCGGGGCCATCGGCGGCAGCAAGCCGCGGGTCACCACGCCGGCCGTGGTCAAGCATATCCGCGACTACAAGCAGGGCGACCCCGGCATCTTCGCCTGGGAGATCCGCGACCGCCTGCTGGCCGACGGCGTGTGCGACAAGTACAACGTGCCCTCGGTCAGCTCCATCAGCCGCATCCTGCGCAACAAGATCGGCCCTTTGTCCCCCGCCGGGCCGCCCCCGGCCGGGCTGCCCTGCGCCCACATCTACCAGTACCCGCACCCCGGCCCCGCCGCGCCGCCGCCCGCCAAGGCCGGGCCACACCCCGGGGGACACCTCGGGGCTCCCCCCGTGGCGCTGCCCCGCTCGTGGCCCTCGGCGCACTCGGTCACCAACATCCTGGGTATCCGCACCTTCGTGGAGCAGGCGGGTGGGTACCGGCAACTCTGCTTCCCCCATCCCTCTTCTCCTTTTTTTTTTTTTTTTTTTTTTTTTTTTTTTTTTTTTTTTTTTTTTTTTTTTTTTTTTTTTTTTTTTTTTTTTTTTTTTTTNCTTTGGTTTTGTTTTTTTGTCTCTCTGTGTTGGCGGTTTTTCGTTCGGCTGGGGTTTTGTTTGTTCGTTCGTTTGTTTCGAGGGTTTTGTTGGTTTCGGGTTTTTTATTTGTTTCGGGGTTTTTGTTTGTTTTGTGCCTTTTGGCTCATTTGGGTGTTTTTTTTTCCCCTTGTTTCGGCTTTTTATTTGGTTCGTGCCTCTTTGCTGTGTCGTGCCTTTTTGCGTCTTTCCTTCTTTTTTTATTAGTTTCAGCTTCATAGTTTATTTCGAATTTTTGTTGTTGTCGTTTCTTTCGGGTTTTTGCTGTTTTTTCCAATTTTCTTTTTTTTTTTTTTTCGTTTTTTTTTCTTTTTTTTTTTTTTTTTCCCCACTATTTTCCCCCCTTTTTTCTCCCAAGGGCCTCCCCCCGCTCTACCAGCCCGTCAGAGCGGCGGGGCCAGATGCGGCCTCGGCTCAGCTACATCTTGAACTTTTTATGAAAAATGTGGAAAATATTTTCCTACGGATGATAGATTGCCGACCGCAAATTCGGAGCCCTGAATTTCACTCTGCAAAGGGGGATATATATATATATGTACATATATATATGAAAAAGGAGGGAAGAGGGGAAAATAAGAGGAAAAATCAGTGGGAAGAGAATCTGGCCTCCTAGATTATCCAGAGGAACCTGGGAATTTTGGGGTTCCGGGAGCACCGGCAACACCAAGGCCGAGCCCCGTCGGCTCCGGCTGGGGCAAGCGGGCCGTGGCAGGGGGGTGCGGGTCCTTTTATCCTTCCGAAAGCCCGAGTAAATCAACCGCATGCGTTTCCCCCCGCGCAATCATTTATCCTTAAAATTCCGATGTCACTTCTCCAAATCCCCTTCGTCAGGAGAGAAATTGTGGCCCCAGAATTATCGGGGATTGGGAATCCGGAAAGAAAGGGGGGAGACAGCGAGCAGGGTTTCGAGGGGAGACCACAGTCTCTCCTGGCCGTGTAATCCCAAATTTCGGGATGCTGGAGGGAACGCGGATTCTTGTGCCCCCAGTCCATGCGTTTACACTACCAGGCGTTTGGAAAAGCCTCTGGGAATTCCCTCTGTTTCATCCCAAAAGCTGCTTGGGCCTGGCCCGGGGGGTATTCGGGGCTGACGCTTTGTTCCCCAGGGGCTCTGGCTGGCACCGAAGGGGCCGCGTACCCCCCAAAAATGGAGGAGTGGCCCAGCGTGAACAGGAGCGGCTTTCCCGGGCCGGGCCAGGCGGTCAACGGGCTGGACAAAGCAGCCATGGACGGCGACATCAAATACCCGCAGGTGAGGACTGTGGGGGTAGGAGGGGACAGGGAAGGCTGGCAGGAGTGGGGCGGCAATGGGGCAGGGGAAGACAAGGCGGGGAGAGCAGGGAGGGGCCAGGGCAGTGGGAAGAGAGGACAGGGAGCCCCGTCCGCCCCCGAGCGGGACCCCGCGCGCCGGGCGGGTTGTTCTGAGCTCCGTCCCCTTCTGTCCCTATCCCCAGCCCGGCGCGGGGCTCTCCTCCATGGGCACCTTCCTGCCGGCCTGCGCTTACCCCCGCTCCAGCCAGCCCGGCGTCTACGGCGGCTCCCCCGGCGCCTACATCGCCCCGGGCCCCCCATGGCAGCCACAGGGGACCCCCCTGGGCCACCACGGCCACGGCGTGACCGTCCCCGGCGGCGACCTGGCCATGGCCTTCAAGCAGCCCGGCAGGGAAGGTGAGCGAGGACAACCGGGGACGGGGCCGGGAGGAACCCCCAGCCTCAGGTGGGGCCGCCCCGCTGGGGATTTGAATGATCCATCCCCCATCCCGGTGTTCTGTGGATCTCCGCCACGTCCCGGTTATACATTGGAATTTCCCTCCTCGCTCTCTGGGAATGGCCAGGGAAAGGGAAAGATTCCCGGGAAGCTCATCCCCCTCGGGAATGCGGGAATGTGGCGAGACAGAGCAGGAGCCTTTCCCCGTGTTCCCTCAAACTGACACCGATTCCAAGAACTGGGAGCTTTTCTGGAAAAACAGAAGTCTTGACAGGGAATCATTAATTCCTAGTAATTACCTATTAATTATTTACTGACATCAATGATTTAACGATTTGTTTATAATTATTAGTTATCACAATGAATGTTATTTTATTTAATTGGTTCCCGGGATTATTGATGAATTATTTCCCTCCGAACGCTCCGCCGGGAATCCCACGGGAGCAATTGGAGGCTGTCAAAGGGGACGTTGCTTTTATGTCCTGTTCATTATTTCGCCTCATTAATAGAGCTCGATTCCCTCGTTTTTAAAATCCCGATTTTTCCGCCCTGGCTATAAAATCTCCTTAAATATTTTTTGTAATTTTCCTCGCGTTATTTGTCTATATTTTAATTAATTTGCAATTATTCACTGTTTATTCGTCCTTTTTATGTTGGTTTTTCTGGGGTTTAAAATTTTTGTTTGGTTGTTTTTCTGGGGTTTTGTTTGCTTGGTTGGGATTTTTTGTTTGCTTGTTTTTAAATAATTTTACCATTTCTAACCTGCTGCGACTTGTAACCTCAGCTGTGCCGGGGAGGAGCGATTGAGGGCGAAAATAAATAATTTAAACCGATTATTTAAAGATTAAAAAAAAAA
>VZUA01072541.1:7257-17895 GCA_013401035.1 Horornis vulcanius
GACACAAAACCATTTTTTCTTTATATGTTCTGTATCATCAAAATAATTAATTTATTAATTATTTTAATTATAATTAATATAATTAATACACAGAAGTGTAGCTTCTGTGGTGCTTAGAACTTCAATGACACTCATAAGTAGCTTTCAAATATGACATTTAGTTTAGGAATTAGATGATGAGACTCAGGTACTTTACCATTTACTGCCCACTTGGAAAGGACATTTCCNATATGCTCGGGTGGCCTTCATCTCTAACAAACTACAGAATGAAGTCTGCTTCATACAGACAGGAAGGTGTTTTTTCCCGAAGAAAGCATTAGAAGAAAGAATATTATTAAGACAATCAGCATTTCTGGCTATTTCCTCATAGTAGAAGCTACTTGAGGATGATTGCTTGTGTCTTTTTAAAAAGTGACCACCAAAATGCTTCACGTTTTACTGCACTGTTCTTAGTGAATTTAGGTCTCTGCAGCTTCAGACCAAACGTGTTTGAAAGAATCAATGGGTTTGTGCAAAGAACCCAAAAGGGAGGAATGTTCTGAGGATCAGCAGAGAGATTGTTTTGTGGCTCTCTAGGAACATGGAAAATCTCTGAAAGAACATACATTCAGCAACATTAAGCTGGATTTTTTGAAATGGACATTATGAATTCTTGCTTTATTTTCCTTTGGTCAGGCAGTATCAACAGTGCAGATAAAGGGACACTCATTGCAGTTTCATTATCAAATCAGGACTTCCATGAGTCTGTGCAACTTCAGGTGTTTAAGGAAAAGGGGTCATTCAAGACAGGAGGGGTTTTTGGATGGGGTTGCTGATAGTTTTATTGACTTCCTTCCCTCTTTACCATTTCCTGATTTCAGTTGAGGAGTCTGTTTGTGTTGGGCCTTTACCCTTTCATGAAATCCAGTCCTTGTCAGGGCAGAGGACTGTATGTGTACAGGTTTTTTATTCTTCGTTGAGAATTTACTGTAGTAGATGTTGTTCAAGCTTCTTCCTACACATTTATGTTTTGATTGTTTAATGAGGCAAAGAGGAGATAAAGCACTTCTGCAATTCTTAGATTAACTGACTTTTCAGGGTGCTAACAGTGGACATATGGCAACTGTTCTGTCAATGCATGTGGAAGCAAGCTGTGATTTTAACATCAGGGTCAAATGCAGTCAGCTATGCAGTAGTCAACTTCTGCAGAGGTAGTTACAACAATCAAGCCACCTGTTTATTCGGGTGGGAAAGATTGATTCCTGATAGAGAACCTGCGTGGGCTTAGCTATATGTTTTGGAGCTCTTTGAACATGCTTAGTTACTACAGCTTCTGGCAGAATTTCACCCTGATGTACTGTAGAGCTCTTTGCTTTCATATAATCTTCAGCTGATATATACCAATGGAGTGTTGTGTTGCTTTCTGGTGCTCGTACTCCAAGCTGGAGAGAACAGAGCTGGTGTGATTCCTGACACAAAGGCTGCGCAGTACAACAATCCTGCTGTCAAGGATCCATTATTTTGTTTATTATGCTAACACAGTGACTTTGCTGATGATCTTCATCTTCCTGACTTAAGATCACTAACCTCCCTCAGAAGTCACAGAGAGAAAAGGAAACCTCCAGACGGAAGTGTTGCCATCTCTTTTTTTGTAGAAGTACATTAAATGTCTGGTATAGGCTGACATTTAATGGGGTCAATAAAGGCAATGTATCCAATACAAGCAGATGAGAATTGAAATGTTTCTTTCCTATGAACCACTCTTCTCCTCTGCATAACTTCTAAAATTGTGCTCTAGTCCTGTAGTAGAGTGGTAGTTGGAAGTCGGCGTTAACTCATGTCCTTGCCTAAAGCAAAGCATTTTGCTGTTTTATTCCCAGCATTTGATGATGAAATAGTTTCTACAGATGTCTCCCGTTATGTTGAAGATCCTGGGTTTGGGTACAAAGATTTTGCAAGGCGAGGAGAAGACCATCTGCCAACATTCAGAGCTCAGGTACCATCTCTTTGAAGCACATTTACTCAAAAAATGTTTATATATCTCACTACAGAGCATAAAGTGCTTATAGTGGGGCATGTTTGTTGCACGCTCCTTTTCTTGTCCTCGTTCATTAAATAACTCACAACCTTGCATAAATCTCCCTGAGATGGAGTCTTTCACTATTTGTCAATCTCTGGGAAGGCAATACTTGGCTTTCCATCTTGTTATAGTTATTATCAGTATTAATTTTGAAAACTGTAAAGCATATCTAAAATAAAAGGGAAAGATAGAAAAGCAAGAGTTTCTTTCCAATCCTTCCAGATGTTGTAGAAAAAAAATCCACTGGAGCAACTCATTTTACCAAGTGCTCTCTGTCCAGTGGCTGTCAACAACCTGGATACATATAGGTCTGTGAGAGTGATTTGGGGAGTATTGTTCTCATATGTGCACCAAATCTCTGGACTTGGAATGCTGTGAAAGAAAAGGAATTCCTAATTATGATTACTGAAGTTTTTGCTGTATTTTAATGCATTTTTCCCAGTGCTGTTGGAAGAAGAGAATATACATTTTACTGTACATTGTCTTATATATTGACATCCTTCGTATGACCAGAATCTTGAACTTCATTATATATATAACAGGAGGGACATTCTAGGTGGTTCTGTTCTATCTTACAGAGCACATTCATAAGCAATATAGAAGTAAATGGAAAGCAATGGAAGAAATCTTCAACCAAATCAGAGAACTTCAATTAGAATGACAGTGGGTGCAGGAAAACTCCGTGGTCAGAAGATGTATCTAAGACTGTAAAATAAAGAATCCACGATCACTCTCAGGAAATGTATTTAGATTTATAGCAGTCTCCACTGAACTGGATAGTTTATTCTGTGGTCTTTATATGAGCCTGAAGTAGGTTATCACTGCCAAAAAGAATACGGCATAGTCAGTGCCTATAAATCAAACAATCTGCCTAACTACTTTAGGAGCAGCAGGCTCCTTTGCAACAAAGCTCCAAAGAAGTTGAAATTGGAAGTGAAACATCTCTGCTCTTAAATAAACAGGACAGCTTCTGGGTTCCATTCAAAGGAGTCACCTTGATAATTTAACTTTATTATGTTCTACTCTTAACAGGGATGTATATACCCACAGCCTCCCAAATTCTCTGCTATTAATGATACTTAAATTGCAGTAGCATCCCAAACACCTGCAATAAGTCCAATTTTTACTCTGATAGAACAAAACTGCCCTTGTCTCTATGGTTTTTAATTTATCAATAGAAAAAAGGTGTTCTATACAGAGAAGAATATCTTTAAGATTGTTTTTGGTAGGGACATTTCACTGATAATAGGGATTAATTGCTGTTAGTCAACAGTGCTTTCCCCTCTCTGGGCCTTCTGGCTCTCAGAGGCTTTTGTGATGTCCTGGACAACTTTCCAGGGCTGTATGGGTATGGCATTTTTCTCACAAGCCTTACAGTCTTTTGTACTGGCAGCCAGATGCCAAACACGATGTTGTGACATGTTTTAAATGTCATTGATGCTTCTGTGAGACAATGGAGCACTGTTCTGCTCTTCCCTGCTGTCCTACTCAGGGGGACAGGACAGTAGACATGCTTCAAGGTGCCTAGGTGAGGACCCTGGCCCAGCAGTACCTTTGGAAAAGAGCCAGAAACAGGAAGGACCTGGAGATGATGCCCTCAATTGTAAAGAAGCCATCAGTGATGGGATGATAGAGCACTTGACAAGGATTTGGGCACACTCTCATCTTCCATGTGACGGCAGTGCAGAGCGCCCTTCCTCCCTGCTCTGGAGCAGGATGGTTCTTCCTGCTGTGCTACCACTCTACCAGCACTCCCATTTCTTATATGAGCTGACAGGCTTTTATCTTGCAGTCCAGGTGCTTGCCTAAGACCCAAGCAACCTGGATTATATCAGTTTTTTCAGGGATGGTTCAGCACTTTACCCAATGATTGTACATCCTGGCTGGAAGTAAAGACTGCATCTCTGCTTGGAGCTAAGCACCAAAGCCTCCAAGAGGAACAAGTTTTTAAACTTAAAGCCAATCCCACATGGAATGACAGTGGTCAGAGTGGCAAAGCAGAAGAAGATTCCCTAAGCACTTTAGGAGAAACTTGGGGTTTTTTCTCCTGTAGGCTAATGATATCTAGGGTTGGGGTGTCGCAACATGATATTCATTTCCAAGAATTCTGGGGGAATGGAGCAGGTGATGTGGATGAAGGTTTCAAAATCCAAACTTCTGGAAGGGAATAAAGTCATAACTATCAGAGAACAAAAATTGTTGAGTTGTAGAGAAGATGACATCAATTCATTTCATTTGAGCTTTTATATATTTTCTTCTCTTCCTGCAGGACTATACTTGGGAAAATCATGGCTTTTCCCTTGTAAACAGGCTTTATTCTGATATTGGGCATCTCCTGGATGAGAAGTTTCGGATGGTGTATAACCTCACATATAACACTATGGCAACACATGAAGATGTTGATACAACTACGCTAAGAAGAGCTTTATTTAACTATGTCCACTGTATGTATGGAATCAGGTACGGATAAAAATTCCCTGGCTTAGGAGTAGATTTTAAAACTACGTAAACAGAAAAACAAACCATGTGTAAAGCATCATTTTAGACTGGGTGTTTAAAGTGGAGATGGTACCTCTGTCAGGAAGTTGGTGTGGTTTTGTTGGCATATCAGTATAGTTTTTCCTTCCAGTCCAGAAAATTAGTCAGGATGGAAATGTCTTCTCTGTAGCCAGCCTATAACCTTCATTCAGGAAAGACAACATCCCTAAGCAAGTTCACAGGCAACATCAAGTTGGGCAGGAGTGTTGATTTGCTGTAAGGAGATAGGAATACCCTACAGAGGGCTCTGGATAGGCTGGAGGCAAATTATATGAGGTTCAGTGATGCCAAGTGCCAAGTCCTGCAGCAGGCTGGGGGCAGTGGCTGGGAAGCTGCTCAGTGAAAAAGTCTCTGGGGGTGCTGGTCAGCAGCAGCTGAACATGATCCAGCTGTGCCCAGGTGGCCAAGCAGGCCGATGGCATCCTGGCCTGGATCAGCCCTGCTGTGGCCAGCAGGAGCAGGGCAGTGACCGTCCCCCTGTACTGGGCACTGCTGAGGCCACACCTCAAATCCTGTGTTCAGTTCTGGGCCCCTCACTGCAAGAGAGACATTGAGGGGCTGCAGCGTGAACAGAGAAGGGCAACGGAGCTGGGGAAGGGTCTGGAGCACAAATCTGATGAGGAGCAGCTGAGGGAGCTGGGGGTGTTTAGTCTGGAGGCTCAGGGGACACCTTATCACTGTCTACAACAACCTGAGAGGAGACAGTAACCAGGTGGGGATCAGCCTCTTCTCCCAGGTAACAAGTGACAAGATGAGAACAAATGACTACAAGTAGCACCAGGGAGGGTTCAGTATGGATATTAGGGAAAATTTCTTGGCAGAAAGATTTGTAAAGCAGTGGAACAGCCCACAGAAGTGGGAGAGTGATCATCCCTCGAAGTGTTTATGAAGTGGTGGATAAGGCACATGGTTTAATGGTGAACGTGGTGGTGGCTTAGGGTTAACCACTGGATTTGATGATCTTTTCCAACCTTAAGAATTCTATGATCCTACTAAGCCTTTCAGATCCTTTCTTAACACGTGGTTTTTGGTCATGTATAATAAATGTTCCAGTTCCCAGGCTTAAGAACATAATGCTGCAAAAGACAAAAGTGCTTATAGAAACTTATGTCAAACAGAATAATTGCTTGTGTTCTGTAGGTATGATGACTATGATTATGGAGAAGTTAATCAGCTACTTGAACGCAGCCTGAAGGTTTACATAAAGACAGTGACCTGCTACCCAGAGAGAACTACCAAGCGCATGTACGATAGTTACTGGCGTCAGTTCAAGCACTCGGAGAAGGTATGTGTTCCAAAGCCAAAGTGGCTTCACAGAGACTTTTGTGAAGTCTTTTAGTGAAGTCTTTTGTGAAGACTTTTATTGGCAGCCTAAAATGGCAGACATCTGTCAAATGAACTGGTTTAAGTCAGAGAAAAACAAATGAGAATCATTCCTTGAGTGTTAGATACCAATTTGACAAAAATATTTCTTAGTGTGCTGGACATACTTTACTATTATTATTATTAGTTTTGGTTTTGTTGTTATTGTTGTTTTTAGAGGTGGTGGTAGTAGTAGTGGTATTTTGAGTCACTTCTCCATAAAATTGAACGGCTAACTGTAAAAGAAAAGTGGATAAACTTGAGAATGCAGAAGTGGTCAGCTATGCCAATGGTTGGGATTTTGAGATCAAGAAATACCTAAACTTGTGTGTGTGTATATATATATATATGAGTGTATATATATATATGTGTGTGTGTGTGTGTGTGTGTGTGTGGTGTCTTTCAGCAATAAAAATGTCAACATTCCTTCAGCTATCACATTAAATGCTTTCTGAGAAGAGTTCAGTGCATGTGTGCCTGCTAGCCTATCTGGCATGGAAACTGTTCCTTATTCTGTGCTCCTATATAGTGGTCTACAAGTAGTAGTAAAGAAAACCAAATATAATTTAGAAAGTACTAATGCCATTAGAACACAAAGAAAGGTTTAAAGGTGGCTTTTCAGATGGAAGATTGCTTAAAGCAGCAATTGAGGCTAGTTCCTTGCAGTCCTGGGGTGTTGTCCATATTGGCATTACTACACAGCTGTCTCTAGAGGAACTGTAGTCCTGCAGCAGGGTACAGAGAGAAGAGACAAAGTTTTCTTGTAGCAATACTTTACTAAAGACAAGAAATTTCAGCCTGAATGAATCAACCATGTTGCATTCAGAGGTGAGCTAAATGACTGATGTAATTTTTCACAGGTCCATGTCAATCTACTTCTGATGGAAGCTCGGATGCAAGCCGAACTTCTGTATGCCCTTCGTGCCATAACTCGTCACTTAACCTGAAGCACTCGCTGGCCAGGAGTACAGGGGCTTTTACTGAGTATGTAAAGACCTTTCGAAATAGATACACACCAGAAGCTGTTTGTGATGTAGCATCAGGTTATTCAATTCTCTAGTGTCAAAGTTTAGCCGTGCTTCTTGGCGGCTGTAATGTGCAATGACGTGTTTTATTTTCTTGATGCTTAACATTACTAATGATAACAAAAGTAACACTGAGGAGCGCTACTCTGCATTGTTTCCGGCTGGATTTCTGCACGGTGGTCAGGATCCTGAAACTGGTTTTATTGTATCCAATCCTAGCGCTTTGTTCTTTAAGCACTGGATTGAAGTGCTTAGAGACTTCTTTTTCCAAGCAATCATTTTTCAGATGAATGGAGTCCAGCAGAAGATCCGTTCTGCCTGTCCAGAGAATGTCCCACCACGTCGTGACTCGCGACAGAGACGCGCGGGCTGTGCGGCATCGAATTGCCCTGGATTCCCCTGTGTGTCCTGGAGACTGCTGCCAGTCACTGTCTTACTACAGCAATTGGAGGTGATGCGAGATGTGGATGCAAACATCGAGCACACTTTAATGTGAAATTAATCTTGATAAATCCTACAGCATGCTACTGAAGTGCGAAATTCATTTGCTTTGTCCTGCCCCTTCACAAAGAGAAGAGGCCTCACAATTTGCCATTTCAGCCACACTTACTGTGTTTCAATCATGCATAGTCTTGTTTTACTGACAGTCACCCTCAGTTGTCCTGACAGTATCCATGCTCATCACGTGTTGCAATTTGTTTAGTTGGCACCTATAAAATTAATACACAGGCTGACCAAAAATAGGGTTGTGGGGTTTTTTGCACTCTCTTCTTTATCAATGTTTTAACTAAGGAAAGTAAAGGAAGGCTAGTATATCTATTTCATATTGGATGTATAGAAATTATTTCCCATAACTTTTTCATAGCATGAAATTGTAATATTCAAAGTTTTAAAAGTTTCTATGCATTAGTGTGAGTGAACAAAAGAAAAGTGCAATATTTAAAAAGAAAGCAAGCTTTTTTCCCTGACATGCCACTGCTAAAGTGTCCTTCTTATATAGCCATAAAGAAATTTTAAAACCAAATTTCTTTATTGTCTAAGGCCTAGCAGTTTTGTTTTAGCTTTTACGGCTTAAGACAACCTGATACTGAGATGCCAAAGCATCCCCAAAACAAAGCATTTTTGGACAACCAGTAATATTGGGGAAGGGAAGAAATAAGCTGCCAAAAATGTCACACTTTTGTGCTGTTTTCTGTTGCTTTTGACTAATTTTTGAGAGCACAAAATGTTGATATTTATAGCTTTATTTTGTATTGCATTTAATGAACCAGTGAAGTGCCTAAAGAGATGCTTAAACTTACCCAGTAGAACACAAGTTAACTGCTTCAACTTTTGTCTGTTGGTTCGGACTTTGCATATTTCTTTTGAGGAGGGTGACCTTTATTTCTGTGGTACACATTCAAAACTAGCTGGACAGGTTTCTTTTTAATGTTCTGTTGGATTGTAGAAGTTAATGCGGAACTTTTTTTTTTTTCATTGGTGATTGCAGAATAGTTAGAAAAAAATACTACCGGTCATATTTTGACACTTTTCATTTACAAAACCATGGACCAGTACTCCACTAAAGTTATTTTTCTCTTTTCTTCCCTCTCCCTGATTGTTGCTTTGACTTTGCATGTTGGTTTTTCTGCTTTATCTGTCTGTTCCAGATTGGAAAGCCCAATGATTGTATACTTTTCTGCACTTTCAGACTGCAGATTCTGCATGTGAAAACCTTTTGAGGAAGAAATCAGTGATTTTTTTTAAGTGTCATGTTGGCTGTTTAGAAAACTACCCAACAGACAGCACTGGTCTGTCTTCTAGAGAGCATTGGCTAGAACATCAGACTTACTTATCTTGTATAGCTAACTGCAAAGATTTCTCGGAAATACTGAGATGCTCATATGTGTGAACTTAAATTTGCTTTCTAAATTGTTATGGTCCTTTCCCCCCCTCTTGTGATTGTAGTGGCCATACCTAATGGCTTCTGCTGAGAGAAGTTTTCATGCAATACTTTAGGTTTTTTAAGTGATAGGAACTGTTCAGTACTACTTTAAATTTCTTTGCATTGAGAAGTCAAGTAGTTCTCAAGAAGCACAGTTGAGCTCTGGAAAGGAGGTGAAACTAGATTTGGGTAATTAATACTATGGCTTCGTTTCCCCTCAGAAATGCAAAGACTTCTGGAGTAGGTTGAGTTTTACATTTGGAAACATGAGTGCCTTTACTTCTTTCCTTATGAAATATACTTGCCAGCTCAAATGCCTTCATGAGCAAAGTACATGAGCAGATTTGAAATACAGAAACCATAAATGGATTGCTTCGTAAAACTTGTAGTAAACCAGTGTTTTGTTTTGGTTTTTTTAAGTGCCATATCAAGTCCCATATGGCCTGCAAGACATTCCATCGTAGGAAATGTCATAGTGCAACTAGTTTGCTATTTCTCTCTTTTCTTTTTTTCTTTAATATTAAATGGAAACTTGAAACATCTGGAAATGTTTTCCACGTGGCATTTTTTTTCAAAGTATTGCATTTACAGTGCAACAATTTATAGCCTAGTTTTTATACACAAATTTGGGATTTTTAATAGGTGTTTGTTCAGAATAGGTGTTTAAAGTCAGACAGCGCTACCATACACTTTATGCACGCTTTAGGTTCACACTGTGCCAACTTTTAATGTGCAAGTGTTCTTGGATTTTTTTGCGTTTTTAAAGCACGCATGAATGTGATTCTTCACACTTTGTTCATTAATATTTTTCTTAAGAGTACCATAGTCATTGGAAGTGTAGATCTTCTCCCTCTGTGTTCCTTCGTTGGAATTGGTAATTACCAGCATTCATGTTAGTCTACAAAATCCCAGCCATGACCAACATAAAAACAAACTGTACAGTCTCCTGTCTACTGAAGAGAAAGCTTGATAGGTACAAATTAACCAGCTAGCACAGGGAACACTGTGAGTAGGGAACAGAGCTTTTGAGCATGAACAGTTTCTTGTCATTGCAGAGTCACTTAAAATGTGTGTTGCTGTAGAGTATGTCCTTGCTAAGATTGCTCTATTTTTTTTTTTTTTTGGTAATGAAGAGAAGTGAAAAAGGTGCCAACTGGAGAAAGCATTTGCATTTCCCAGAACACTCTACCCGCAGCTGAACTTCATGAGACTATCATCATACAAGAACAGAAATAATTGTTAAAACAGAAATAATAATTTTAAATTTGGGTGCAGTTTGTGCAGATAGCTACTACAGCTAGTAGCTAGTGGTGTCCTGTGAGAATTTTGGGGAGCTGTAGATGGATTTATTTTCATCAAGGCTGAATTGAAACATATATCCTTTGTCCTAAAGCCTTCATTAAAATGAAAATCACAGAATCACAGAATTTGCTGAGTTGGAAGAGGCCCACAAGAATAAGTGAGTCCAACTCCTGACTCTGCACAGGACAGGCCCAAGAGTCACACCAGGTGCTTGAGAGCATTGCCCAAACACTTCTTGGACCCTGTCAGGCTTCCCTGGGGAGCCTGTTCCAGTGCCCAGCCACCCTCTGGGGGAAGAAACTTTTCGTGATACCTAACCTGAACCTCCCCTGACACAGCTTCAGGCCATTCCCTTGGGTCCTGTCACTGGGCACCACAGAGAAGAGATCAGTGCCTGCCCCTCCTCTTTCCCTCACCAGGAAGCTGTA